>JAINUG010001219.1:0-22500 GCA_029706075.1 Aldrovandia affinis | reverse complement strand
TGGCACTCACACCTGTCATAATGAAGTGCTTTGAGAAATTGGTTCGGAGTCACATCGTCTCAAGCCTTCCACCCACACTGGACACACACCAGTTTGCATACAGAGCAAATAGGTCCACGGAGGATGCCATAGCCATTACTCTCCATGCTGCCCTGACCCACCTGGAGCAGCGGGGGAGCTACGCCAGGCTGCTCTTCATGGATTTTATCTCTGCATTCAATACCATCCTCCCCCACAGACTGGTGACCAGGTTGACAGACCTGGGCCTATCACACTCCATTTGCCTTTGGATTAAGGACTTCCTTTCTGAGCGTTCACAGAGGGTTAGAGTAGGCCCCCACATTTCCTCAGCCATCAGCATCAGCACCGGCTCCCCGCAGGGCTGTGTGCTGAGCCCCCTACTCTTCACTCTGTACACTCATGACTGCACCCCCGCCCACCGCAGTAACACCATCGCCAAGTTTGTGTGTGGAGAGGGTGTGGAGAGGGTCTCGGACTTCTGTTTTCTGGGCGTTTACATAGAGGAGAACCTAACCTGGAGCGCCAACACCACAGCGCTGGTTAAGAAGGCACAGCAGAGACTTTACTTCCTGAGGATCCTCAGGAAGAACCACCTCACCCCAAAACTGCTTGTGTCCTTCTACCGCTGCGCCATAGAGAGCATACTGACATACTGCATCGGTGTTTGGTTTGCCAGCTGCACAGTAGCAGAGAGGAAAGTGTTCCAGAGGGTCATCACCACCGCCCAGAACATCATTGGCTGCCCACCCTCCCTGGAAGATCTACATAGTTCCGTTGTCAAAAAAGCCCCAAATTGTTTTAGGGATCCATCCCACCCAGGACACCATCTGCTTGAACTGCTGACCCCAGAGCAGTAACTGCACTAAACGCTGCTAAACCTTGAATGTGCAATACGTGTTTAAATGCAATAGGTTTTAAGTGCAATATTAAGGTTGTTGTGCAATGTGAATGACAGCAGAATGTGGATGTGGGTTTTATGTTAACTTTTCCTTTCAGTGTATTTATTTATTTTTATATAGTGTTTTATAAGTTATTTTATGTATCTTTCTTTCGGTACAGTCAAGGACTGCATCTCAAATTTCGTTGTACATGTACAATGACAATAAAGGCTGATTTGATTTGATTTGATTTGATTTGATTTGATTTGATTTGATATGCATTTTATAATTTATTATGACTTATATATATATATATATATATATATATATATATATGCATGATTCAATCAGAATCCTGTATTTAAATTGCAGAGAATAACTTTTATTGTGTTTTAAATACTGTATTGCCAATTATTTTATTCTTCCCTGTGTCTGTTGTTGTATCCTCTGTATTCTTGTATGTCTATCTGAATTTGGCTGCAACCAAATTGCCCCTTGAGTGCAATAATCTATTGAACTGAATTGTTATAATTTGTCATTATTATGTTATTATGACAGAGAGAAGGGCATTGGGCATGGAGGGTCCTGGAGTGGCAGACATGGAGACTGGGCGTGTATCCTCCCATCACAGTGAGTTCTTTGTTTCTGTCGATCTTTGTGGTGTCCAACCGATTCCAGCCCTTACAGGCACCCCAGATATAAATGATACAAATATATCACCTAATATTTAGGTGTTGCCACGGGTGCGTAAGTACCAAAGAATACACAATTCAGTTTAGACAGGGAAAATGACTCAAACACCGCTTAACACATGAGGGGAACATCACCAAAAAGAATAAATCCAGAGAAATATACATGTTTCTATCGTTCAGACGTTGTGCTAAAGTGCGCCAGGGCTAGGCGATAAATACAACTCAAGCAGTCACATGTCTGTCTTCAGCTAAGCACGGAAGAAAGTCATACATGACTGAAATATCTGCTTGCTTTTTTCACACACACACACACACACACACACACACACACACACACACACACACACACACACACACACACACACACACACACACACACACACACACACACACACACACACACACACACACACACACACACACACACATACACACACACACACACACACACACACACACACACACACACACACACACACACACACACACACACACACACACACACACACACACACACACACACACACACACACACACACACACACACACACACACACACACACACACACACACACACACACACACACACACACACACACACACACACACACACACACACACACACACACACACACACACACACACACACACACACACACACACACACACACACACACACACACACACACACACACACACAGTTTCAACACAGAACCAAATAAGTATTTGAAAATGATACCACTTTAGATATAAAAAAACAACTTGATGTTATTATTTATTATTAAATGATAAAAATAAGCAAATAAATATGTTTTTTCTTTAGTTTTTTTCATGGTATGTCAGTTAAGGTTAATGGATTAGCAATCTGATGCCACTGCAATTTAAACCATAAAAAGCCTCAAAGTCCACTGCTGGATGACTTGTTCCAAAGGTCCATAATTAATGGTTGTAATGTTGTTTTACCCATTTTTGTAATGTAGTCAAGTTCGCCCCAACTGTCGCCCTGTGACCAATGATATTACGGCCACGTCTCCTAACTTGAATCCCGCCTCATCCACATAGATGAACACATGTGTTGCGTCTGCTTCCAGATCCATTACTCTCTACATTCAAAAATAAATTCAGAGTAAATTACAACATATACAGAAGGTGCCGTTTTCTACAGTAATTGAATGTTATGCAGCAAGATAAATCCTTTGCAGTGACAGATCCGTACCTGTACATACTGTGCACGCGCTGCCTTCACATTGTCGCTATTCCTTTAGAATGGTACCTTGTATAGCTGCTTCGTTGCCACCAGATTGCGTTTGAGGATGCGGTCTATTGTTGTCTAACACTGACACTGTTCACATTGACAAATGTCCCCTGGTCAGCTAAGACAGCTGCCTTGATCTCCCGCAAACTGATGGCATTGTTAGCAACCACCATGTCCACAACAGCAGCCTCCTGTTCTGCAGTGAACATTCTCCCCCTGCCACCAGTGTGGGCCAGTGTGTTGATTCTGTGAAAATAGTGCAATAGGCTGTAAATACTGTAAATATACAGTAATCAGAATTCTACTGTATATTTTGAAAGTCAGTTACTCTATTGTAAATGGCTTTAGTGAAACTACAGTACTGCATTGTATTGTGGTGACACACTTTACAAAAGTATAGAAATGGTTGTTGCCAAGAGTGCAAATATAGTGAAACACAGTACAGTAAATTGACTGTAAAGGCCAGCAAAGTGACTTACCTATAGTCATTGCGGAACGTACGAACAATTGATGCCACAGTATGACGGCTCAGGTTTGGCTGAACCCTTTGGCCCGCCTCTCTCATGGAGAGGCCATGATTGACTACGTGATCAATGATTGTTGCCCTAATTTCATTAGAGCATCTTACACGAACGCCACGTCCCCTGACAGGGGCCCCTCTACCTCTTCCTCTTCCTCTCCTCTTCCTCTTCCTCTTCCTCTTCCTCTTCCTCTTCCTCTTCCTAGTCCTGGTCCTCGCTGAGGTTGTTGGTGGCGGCCTCCTCAATCCATGCTTGGTATCAACTTCAATCTATTGACCTCTTTTATAGGTTGAGAACTAATTGATGAGTTGTGCACAGAGAGTTCACACAGGTGCTGACGATATTTAGAATTGAGAGAGCAGTTTCAGTAGGCTGCTGCTAAGTGTCTGCAATGTGTTGACATGGTTATTCAATTAGGTTTCGTGTCTCTCTCTGAGAAGTGTGTTAACTGTTTTGAAAAGTGTGTTAAAACTCAAAGAAAATTGTGTGAAAGCAATGAGAAATAGTTAACCCATACGCCATAGAAGACTCTTGCTGTGCAAAGAAGGTGTGAGCATTGACCCATGATTCGCTAAATGTGTGTAAGCAATCAAGAAAAACTGTTATTATTGACCCAAGTAATAAAAAGAAGCAAATACCTATTTGTTTATATTGATTTTTTCATAGTGTGTCAGTTAAAGGGTTAAAGGCTTCACAATTAATTGCGACATCATTTATAGACAGCGAAGAGTCCACACCCTATAACCTCAAACTGCACCTCATAAAACACAAACATTTTAACTTTCTCCCGCCCACAACCTCTAAATCACCTTGCACAGGTGCAGACACCATTTTGCAGGGTGGATTGGTAATGTGAGTTACAGACTGAGAGCTTCTACACACCTGGATTACTGGGAACAGAAGGGTTTCAAACAGGTATGTTTAGAAAACGACACACTCTCTCTCTCTCTCTCACACACACAATCTGAGCCAGGGGTGGGCAAGGAGGGCTGTATCCGTTTCTGGATTTCATGCTTGCTTCTACTTTTAATCTTTTATTTAGCCCAATCATTTGTGTAAACTGCCCTTTTGCCTACATTTATTGATAACCTTGTGAATGCCAGATGAACACTGTTCTCGTGTCCCTATATGAAACATTTGACTGTGGGCAAATCAATGAGTGAACCGTCATTGGTGTATATGGTGAATTAACTAATTGAGTCAGGGTGGAAACAAAGACCTGCAAACACACCGGCCCTCCAGGACCGGAATTGCCCACCCTGCTCTAAGCAGTAACATACAGCTACACAGTTATAATAGTTATAGTTCAGACGCAGCAAATAACAATGTATCTAATTCAGCACAGTGGACTTTGAGTCCCCACTGACTTTTAAATAAAAACACATCTTGACACTTATGATGTGAAAGTGTTCATGTGATATCTGTCTGTGTGGATTCACAAAGGTTCCCTTTGCCTTGAAACGGGTACACTACAGTAAACAGCCTGGGAGCTCTACTGCCAAAAAGGACTCGTGACTTTGTCCCGTAGTCCCAGGAGTGGGTAGGGAAGGCAGAGGCACCCCAGATATAAATAATAAAAATACATCACCTAATATTTTAGGAGATAAGCGAAAAGACAAATTCAATTACCTTGTGTAACATGGCAATAGAGTATACAGTAAAAAATAAGAACAAAGTGTTCTTTTATTCCTAAAGCTATTGCTGCAATAAACACCAATCTACACTGATATGTATTTTATCATCTATTATGAGTAATATATATATATATATATATATATGCATGATTCAATCAGAATCCTGTATTTAAATTGCAGGGAATAACCTTTATTGTGTTTTAAATACTGTATTGCCAATTAATGTATTCTTCCCTGTGTCTGTTGTTGTATCCTCTGTATTCTTGTATGTCTATCTGAGTTTGGCTGCAACCAAATTGGCCCTTGGGTGCAATAATCTATATAATTGTTATAATTTGTCATTATTATGTTATTATGACAGAGAGAAGTGCATTGGGCGTGGAGGGTCCTGGAGTGGCAGACATGGAGACTGGGCGTGTATCCTCCCATCACAGTGAGTTCTTTGTTTCTGTCGATCTTTGTGGTGTCCAACCGATTCCAGCCCTTACAGGCACCCCAGATAAAAATGATAAAAATATATCACCTAATATTTAGGTGTTGCCATTTGTGTGTAAGTACCAAAAATACAAAATTCAGTATAGAAAGGGAAAATGACTCAAACACCGCTTAACACAAGAGGGGAACATCACAAAAAAGAACAAATCCAGATAAATATACGTTTCTATCGTTCAGATGTTGTGAAATTGCGCCAGGGCTAGGGGATAAATACAACTCAAGCAGTCACACGTCTGTCTTCAGCTAAGCACCGAAGAAAGTCATACATGACTGAAATATCTGCTTGCTTTTCTCTCTCTCTCTCTCTCACACACACTCACACACACTCACACACACACACACACACACACAGCCACACACATACGCACACACTCACAGTTTCAACACAGAACCAAATAAGTATTGTAATGATTTTATGATACCACTTGGTTGAGTTATGTAAAAAAACTTAATTTGTTATTATTTTTTATTAAATAATCAAAATGAGCAAATAAATATGTTTTGTCTTGGGTTTTTTTCATGGTATGTCAGTTAAGGTTAATGGATTAGCAATCTGATGCCACTGCAATTTAGACCATAAAAAGCCTCAAAGTCCACTGTTGGATGACTTGTTCCAAAGGTCCATAATTAATGGTTGTAATGTTGTTTTAGCCATTTTTGTAATGTAGTTGCAAGTTCAATTCCATGTGGACTCATTTTGTTTCACAACTCAACCCAGTACCATTCTCTCAGAAGCATTCAGCTGTCCAGTCCAGATACAATTCATAATGACATTGCACCTGCCCTTGACTACAAACAGGTGTGTATTTTCATTGACGTAGCCGAGCCATTTAAGACTATTTTATAATTCTATTCTACCACTTAGATTAACATTATGTTTTTATTAAGGACCAAATATCTTGGTATGTGTTGCAGGAAACATGGGCTTCATCCAAAAGTTCAAGGTGTGGTCACTCCACAATAAAATAATATAAATACATCACCTATTTATTTTAGAAGAATTGATATGGTAGAGTATGGATATAGCCTTAAAATGATAAATCCTTTCTGAAATGAAGTGAGGTTTGTTTTATTGTGGAGAACCAGCCCTGTACCCTTTACCTCTTTTGTAAAAAATCAGGCAGATTTTCAACAATTGATTTTGACTCAAAGATTGATTGGGATTGGGAGGAAATATTCTATGTGATGACTGATAGAGTTCTAACAAGGGGAAAAAAACATCTAATGCTGGTCTGTACTTTGGTGAGAGAAAAACAAGTCAGTCTCTGTGGTCGTATTCCTGCAGTGTTACTCTAAGTTTCACTGCTGGTCTGTGTGTGCTCCCTCTCTCTCCATGTTATCTCCAGCAGAACTGTCAGTACAGGAAGGGCATTCTGCTGAAAAGAAAAACACCATTCTCCAAGATGCTTTGGGCTTGAAAATATAAGTAGATGATTCAGTTTTAACAATTAAAAATATATACATTAAAGACAATGTGATGGGCCCCTGGATGACACGACCGGTAAAGGCGCTTGCTCTAAGTGCAGGTCACTGCCTGGGTTCGAGTCCAGGCTGTGCCAGCCCAGTGCTGGATGGGACTCACGTTCGGGGGCGGGAATTGGTTGTCCACCCAAGGGTGAGGGGGGATGGAAGCCCGCATGAGTTTCCTGTGTGCTGGGTTTCTGAGTTACGGTCGAAACACAGGAAAAATCTTTAAAAAGACACTTTGAAAAGTACCTGATTTGACATCTATGTCCTTTCCTCTGTAACACAACATATCTCAGTATCTGCTGCAGGAAACATGGGCTTCATCTAAAATGTGAACACTACACATGTAGTATTAAATGTATAACATTACAGTATTGTTACCTCTTTACGATTTGAAGATGTCAGCTAATGTACGATAATCAATCTCCAATGGACTGTTTACAGATCACAATGTACACATCACTGTAATATAAGTAGATGGAGACATATATGGTTTGAGACTTTAGTAAGTAAGTAAGTAAACTTTATTTATATGGGACTTTTCAAGAACAGTGGTCACAAACTGCTTTCAGACTTATTTCATAGGAACATAATTATTTTATAGATACAGAACCCTGCAAATGCAGTTGTTGAAGTGCTCAGCTCTGGGTCACATGATGTGAATATTGCTGTTTTCTCCTCTGGGGAAACTGTTTTGTTACAGCATATGGTGACCATGTGATTCGGTACATTGAAATATTTAGATGCAAATAAAGCAATAATTATATTACTTGAGAGACAGTAAACAGAGATTTTTTGAAATATGATACTCATTGACAGGAGATATCCATTTAATCTGATCTGATGTATTAAAAGGTAGTTATTAATGTAATTATCTAATTTACCAATTTCCACAATGGTGAAGATATATATTGAAATGAAAGTTAAATCCTGTCCTGAAATTGAAGATGATCACATTAATTTTCATGAATTTATTAAATCTACAGTCATTTTGTTCAGTGGTTTGTTGTAACAGAAATGCGAAAATTCTAATCTCAAGTGCAGAAGAAGACCATGAAGATATATTTAAAATCACTGGGGTTGAACAGCAGCCTTTCGGTGCACAGGAGGAACATTCTGCCTAATGTCACCTCTAACTGTAAATGAGCAGTGTCATTCCCTGTGTGGAGAATTTCACATGCTCCCCTCCAGGTGTCAGTACTGAGCGCCCGGTTTTAGAAGCATTGAGGGGTGGCAGTGACTCAGTGGTTAGCTTCAAAGGCTGGCAAGCAGAGGGTTACTGGTTAAAATCCCAGGAGGGACAACAAAAAAACAATGAACTGAAAACCGGAGGGAGGCTAGTTCACTTCCTGGGCCACTGCTGAAGTGCCCTTGAGCAAGGCACTGAACTCCTAACTGCTCCAGGGGCGCTGGACTATGGCTGACCCTGCGCTCAGACCTCCCTGATGGAATACATATGTATAGTGGTCTCTGTGTGTGTATCTAGGGGAGATGTGCGAAAACACAAATTCCATTTACCTTGTGTAACATGGCAATAAATTATATAAAAAATAAGAGCAAAGTGTACCTTCTATGCTACAGCTATTGCTGCAATAAACACCAATCTACACTGATATGCATTTGATCATTTATTATGACTATAGGCCTATATATATATATATATATATATATACAGTGGGTTCGGAAAGTATTCAGACCCCCTTAAATTTTTCACTCTTTGTCATATTGCAGCCATTTGCTAAAATCAATTAATTTCATTTTTTTCCTCGTTCATGCACACACAGCACCGAATATTGTCAGAAAAACACAGACTTGTAGACATTTTTGCAGATTTATTACAAAATAAACACTGAAATATCACATGGCCATAAGTATTCAGACCCTTTGCTGTGACACTTGTATATTTAACTCAGGTGCTGTCCAATTCTTCTGATCATCCTTGAGATGGTCCTACACCTTCATTGGAGTCCACCTGTGCTTAATTATATTGATTGGACTTGATTTGGAAAGGCACACACCTGTCTATGTAAGGTCCCACAGTTGACAGTGCATGTCAGAGTAAAAACCAAGCCATGAAGTCCTAGGAACTCTCCATAGACCTCTGAGATAGAATTGTGTTGAGGCATAGATCTGGGGAAGGGTATAAAAACATTGCTAAAGCATTGAAAGCACCCAGGAGAACAGTGGGCTCCATCATTGTGAAATGGAATAAGTTTGAAACCACCACAACTCTTCTTAGAGCTGGCCGTCTGGCCAAACTAAGTAACCGGGCAAGAAGGGACATGGTCAGGAGGTGACCAAGAACCCAATGGCCACTCTAAGAGAGCTTCAGAGTTCCTCTGCAGCGATGGGAGAACCTGGTAGAAGGACAAACATCTCTGCAGCACTCCATCAATCAGACCTTTATGGTAGTGGCTAGACGGAAGCTACTTCTGAGTGAAAGGCATATGACAGCCCACCTGGAGTTTGCCAAATGGTACTTAAAGGACTCTAAGAGCATCAGGAAAAAGATTATCCGGTCTGATGAGACACAAATTGAAATTTTTGGCCTGAATGCCAAGTGCTACCATAAAGGTCTGATTGATGGAGTGCTGCAGAGATGTTTGTCCTTCTACCAGGTTCTCCCATCGCTGCAGAGGAACTCTGAAGCTCTCTTAGAGTGGCCATTGGGTTCTTGGTCACCTCCTGACCATGTCCCTTCTTGCCCAGTTACTTAGTTTGGCCAGACGGCCAGCTCTAAGAAGAGTTGTGGTGGTTTCAAACTTATTCCATTTCACAATGATGGAGCCCACTGTTCTCCTGGGTGCTTTCAATGCTTTAGCAATGTTTTTATACCCTTCCCCAGATCTATGCCTCAACACAATTCTATCTCGGAGGTCTATGGAGAGTTCCTAGGACTTCATGGCTTGGTTTTTACTCTGACATGCACTGTCAACTGTGGGACCTTACATAGACAGGTGTGTGCCTTTCCAAATCAAGTCCAATCAATATAATTAAGCACAGCTGGACTCCAATGAAGGTGTAGGCCCATCTCAAGGATGATCAGAAGAATTGGACAGCACCTGAGTTAAATATACAAGTGTCACAGCAAAGGGTCTGAATACTTATGGCCATGTGATATTTCAGTGTTTATTTTGTAATAAATCTGCAAACATTTCTACAAGTCTGTGTTTCTGACAATATTGGGTGCTGTGTGTGCATGAACAAGGAAAAATGAAATGAATTGATTTTAGCAAATGGCTGCAATATGACAAAGAGTGAAAAATTTAAGGGGGTCTGAATACTTTCCGAACCCACTGTATATACAGTATGCATGATGCCATCAGAATCCTTTAAATTGCAGAGAATAACTTGTATTGTGTTTTAAATACTGTATTGCCAATTATTTTATTCTTCTTTGTGTTTGTTATTGTATCCTCTGTATTCTTGTATGTCCATCTGAATTTGGCTGCAACCAAATTGCCCCTTGGGTGCAATAATCTATTGAACTGACTTGTTATAATTTGTCATTATTATGTTATTATGACAGAGAGAAGTGCATTGGGTGTGGAGGGTCCTGGAGTGGCAGACATGGAGACTGGGCGTGTATCCTCCCATCACAGTGAGTTCTTTGTTTCTGTCGACGAAATCATTTTTTCACATTTCATATTACACCTTGTATACAATTTCCCCAAAATGGGAAATACAATAACTAATACTTATACTTGCAAATACTGTATTTTGTATTTATTCTTTATTGAGCAGCCTGTAAATATAAACAAATAAAAATGTAAGTATTACAGATATGTGTGCTTTTATGGGTTGTACTGGAAAATATATACAGTGTCTCCATGAAAGTTGGGTAACTGTCTTGTTACCTGAAGAGATTCGATTGAGCAACATTTTTGGGCTTCTAGGGTCACAGCAGGCACGTGCACAGATAGGGCCCAAGGGGGGCTTGAGCCCCTGCCCTTTTGCCCTCAGAGTCATAAAGTGCCCTTTTTTGGCTGGTGTTAATTAATATTTTTTCTTTATTTGTTATTGAAATTCTCTCAAATATAAAGAGGGAAATGTATAGTAGTATCCACGAAAAAATACACCTTATCAATTTAAAAAGTACTCCACTCTCCACCCCCCCCCCCTCCCTTCCAAATGGTTTTGTTTCAATCAATCAATCAACGTCGCATCTTCCGACATTCCGAATACAACTTGTCATGAAAAGCACCGCATCCCCAGCCCCAGTTCAGTTATGGTGAATGATATCACTCAGGTAGGCACTGTTTTAATTATGAAAACACGATTAAACAACACTTACTTACTTTTTATGTTATATATCCGTTAAAAAAACTATGAAGTAGGTCAGTAGAACTTGCCACCTTCACACTTTCATCATTACTAGCCTCAGTACTCACGAGCAAGTAAGCTAGTCTAATTATCATTAAAACAACGTTATCTCCGTCATGCAGGACAACTGCAAATATGCAATTAATTTCTGAAGCAGGTAGTTACATTTTGTATAGTTTTGCTAGTTTAGTATAGTCATGCCCTTTTCTTTATAGCCAGTTTTCTAAAAACTTGTATTTTTGTGTATTATTGTTTGGGCATGTAGCAGTGTGTTTCCCTGTTAAAATAAAAGTTTCAATCAATCAATCAATCAATCCATTTTGATGGGGAAATAAGAAGCAGCATAAACACTGCTAGAAGAGGCAAATACACCTGTCTTCAATGAAAGGCAAAATATTTCTCACCTCCCTGACCCTGGATCAGTTTTTCAGCCATATGCATAGATGTAACAAATATATAATCAATCTTTATTTTTGTATAGTGCCATTTACAAACAGGTTGTCACACAGCGCCTCACAATTGGCATTTTCCAGAGGGAATAAAAAAAAACAGAAAACCATTGGAGCCAATGTGGGAGACTGGAAAATTATTCCCTGACCCCTTAAAAGGCGGCCGACATGAACTCCTGGAAAATGGTGGGTTACAGAGAAAAACAACACAAATAGTCCTTGAGGCTCATGAGGCTTAACAGACCACCGGAAGGGCATTCTAAGTGTAGGGGTGGGGTGGACCTCATCCCCCCAGATACCAGGGCAGGGCGGGGGATGGAACCAGCAGCTAGGGTCCGGACCAGCGGCATCCGGCTAACACATGGCAGGGGTGGGGGGTTGACTCTGGGGCAGGTGGGCTCCGGGCAGGTGCCACGAAGCCGGGGAGAAAAGAGGAAAGGTGCAATTATGACTATGATAAATATCACACCGGATCAGGGGAAAGAGTAGAGTAATAACACTTTTGCACCCAGAAGTAATCTAGGGCAGCATAACTTATTAGGTGAGTGGCACAGGGAGCACGCAGCCATGAGGGCACTCAGAGACCATCCCACCATATCATCAGCAGTCCTGATAGGGGCGGATCATCACTTATGATTGGTGACAGTAAGGATAGCTCATTGCACCAGAAGGCTCTATTGCTACGCCCCCTCCACATCTGCACCTAATGGCTATAAGAGAGACTAAAGAGATGTGTTTTAAACCTAGACTTGAAAATTGAGACCGTGTCTGACTCCTTCACAGAGATGGGTAGACTGTTCCACAGTAAAGGAGCTCTATAGGAGAAAGCTCTGCCACCTGCTGTATTTTTTGATATTCTAGGGACTACCAAATTGCCTGCATCTTGTGAACGAACCTAACGTGGAGAATTGTAGGGATGAAGTAGATCCGTCAAATAAGAGGGTGCAAGTCCATGCAACACCTTATAAGTTAAGAGGAGTATCTTATAGTCTACACGATAGTTTATAGGAAGCCAGTGAAGTGACGCTAACACAGGACTAATGTGCTCATACTTATTTGTTCTAGTCAGGATCCTTGCAGCAGCATTCTGTATGAGTTGTAGGATCCTGAGTGAGGTATTGGAACAGCCAGACAGTAATGCATTGCAATAATCTAATCTAGATGTAACAAAGGCATGTACCAATTTGTCTGCACTATTAATGACAGGAAGCCCCTAATTTTGGCAATATTCCTCAGGTGAAAAAAGGCTACTCTGGAAATGTTTTTGATGTGACTATCAAATGATGAGAAACCAGGATCTATAGTAACACCAAGGTCTTTTACAACCAAACCTGCAGCAACCATCCAGATTAAGAGATAAATCAGACAGTGGCGGGCCGTGCATTTCACACCTAGGCCTTCAGTAGTGCTCCGTCTGAATCAATCCACCCCTCAATAACTATTTTATGGCTATAAAAGCCATCTTATTGTTATGTTTTGAGTGTCTGTTCGGTTTGTTTTTGCACTTTGTTTATTTAACTTTCTTCAGTCATGTTTCATTCTCGTTCTGTCATGCACTTCGGGAAATTCTATGTTTCGGTTTTCCGTCTTCGTTTCTAATCTCGTTTTACTTCCTTCTTACTTTCTAATTACACTTTGTATATATTAGTTAGATGTATATAGTACTAACCAACTAATCTACTAACATTAGGGATTTAGATTAAGTTACTAACACTACTAATCACTAATTATCTCACGCTTCTAACTATCGCTGTCATTCTCTCTCGTCCTATCTCTGCACGCTTCTCACGTTCCGCTTTATTCGCACGCAGATTTCTTTATGCGTTCCTCCTCCTCCCTAAAAAAAAACGAAACATAGAATTTCCCGAAGTGCATGACAAGACAAGGAGAGGAACTCGAACAGGAACAATGACAGACGTGGAACAGAACGAGAATGAAACATGACTGAAGAAAGATAAATAAACAAAGTGCAAAAACAAACCGAACAAACACCCGTTGCCGTTGCATCGAAGATAGATAACTCGTGTATCCAGAATAAATGCCTTTACTGAAGAAACAAACCCCGGGTGCTACAGCTGCGACACACATAAAAATCATCAATAATAACCTCATAAAATTGCAATATTATTTAGGAAAATAGTAACATTTTACTCACCAAAATCCTTATTATTTGTACACAAAATCCATCCCCCTTTCTTTCCTCAAAAAGAGTTCAATTACTCTGTCGTACAGATTATCCGTGTGTTTCAGTTCCATCAAGAAGTCCTTTTCTATCGCCATCGAAGCTAATGCTGAAAGTCGAGCCTGCCCTGTCGTATTTCTGGCATAAGTTTTAATACGCTTTAGGGCTGAAAATGTCCGTTCAAATGTCTGAATCACAGACTGATGTTAATTATATTTTGTCCATGAATACTTATTAAATAATTCCAAATGGTCTGTCCGCTTCCTTTCATAGCTTTTCCCCTGATTGCGCTGCTTCCAGACGTGTATTTTCATATTAAAGCATTTAACCAATCACATTACATCATAGTCAGACACTCTCTGACTATCCAATCAAAGAATTGTGAATACGCTGACGTTACCTAGGCCTTCTAGAAGGCCTTCGTGTCCCCAACTCAAAATCTGATTGGTTGAAGCAACTGTTTGATCAACACTTATTTTATGCTACAGGGCCTGCAGAACTGATTGTGAAGGCCTCCAGGCAGATTTATTTGACCCTGGCAACAAATGATGGCTGAAATGTGATTGGTTAAATGCTTTAATATGAAAATACACATCTGGAAGCAGCGCAACCAGAAAAGCTATGAAAGGAAGCGACAGACCATTTGGAATTATTTAATAAGTATTCATGGAAAAAATATAATTAACATCAGTATGTGATTCAGATATTTTTTAGGCCAGCAGAGAAGGCCTTGCAGGCCCTGACGGCCCACCACTGAAATCAGATAACCCTCTTCTGAGGTTTTTGGGCCCCAAGACCAACATCTCTGTTTGATCAGTATTCAACAATAGAAAATTATCTGACATCCAGTCTTTTATGTCTTTAAAACAGGCCTCCAACTGTTCGAACTGTCCTTCGCCAGGTTTCATTGATAGGTATAATTGTGTATCATCTGTGTAGCAGTGAAAATGTACGCCATGTTTACGCATGACATCACCAAGTGGCAACATGTAAAGGGAGAACAATAATGGCCCCAAACCAGAACCTTGAGGGACACCATATTCCACCTTGATGAGAGCAGAGGCTCATAATTTAACTGCACAAATTGATACCTATCTGACAGGTAGGATTTAAACCAGGAGAGTGCCTGTCCACACAGTCCAACTAGGTTTTCAAGTCTGCTCAGAAGAGTTTGGTGGTCTATTGTGTCAAACGCAGCACTTAAGTCCAAAAGCACAAGAAGAGAGACACATCCACGGTCAGCTGATATCAGTAAGTCATTGACAACTTTAATAAGAGCAGTCTCAGTGCTATAGTGTTGCCTAAATCCTGACTGAAAAGTTTCATAGATGTCATTTGATATCAGGAATGAAGTCAGTTTCTGAGCTATAGCTTTCTCTCAAATTTTTGAAAGAAAAGAAAGATTAGACATTTCTGGGTCAAGGTTTGGCTTAATTACTGCCACTTTTTGAGAATATAAGAGTGTGTTTAAGTATTGTGTGTGTGTGCGTGTGTGCGTTTTTGAATATAATATAATACTGTGGTTTCTTTTCCTCTCAGTGTGATGCTCAAAAACATGTTACTAAAATCAAACTGTAGTTCAGTAGTTGTACCATATGTCTCATTTATAAAATATATTCAGTGTAACAAAATGATACAGAACATGAAAACAGAAGGAAGTTTAGAAACTCCAAATTCAGGGTGCTTATGTATCAAGCATGTCAGATTAGGATTGCTGATCTAGAATCATTACTCATTACAACATTGGGGTGGGAATAGTGCGTGTCGGTGGGGTGACTGCCCTTTTTTTTGCTTGAGCCCCTGTTCCCCAAAATGTCTGTGCACGGTCCTGGGTCACAGGAAAAGGCCAGCAACAATACGTGTATCAGTGAACTATTTTTTGATAAGGCTTTGTTTCAATGTACTTATAGGCTTAAGCTTTGGTGGTAAATATTGTATACAGTAAGACAAAATTAGACTCTTGCTGTAATCTATTCTTCACTTCACAATTCTTATACTGTATCACCTGATATAAAGTGCATTCTCACCATTAGCTTCTTCTTGTAACTCTTCAGTTTATGTTTGATATGCCTTTAATCAATTGATAGCATTTAATTAGACCTATACATACGAACACTATATGGCCTACTATACTATATGCTATACTATACTATACTATATGCTACTATACTATATGCTTACTATATAGTAAACAGTGGTGACAACAGATTGACTGGTTGGACAGTGTTCAGTGGTAGTGGAGTCTGAAGAGGTGGGTTTTGAGTCTCTTGCGGAAGATTGGAAGTGATTCCGCAGTCCTGACCGATTGCGGGAGGTCGTTCCACCAGCAAGGGACCAGGACAGAGAAGAGGCGAGACCGTGAGGAGCGGCTGCCAGGCGCCCGGAGGGATGGGGCAGTCAGTTTGCCAGAGGAGGCAGAGCGGAGGAGTCTGGGCGGGGTGTAGGGAGTGATGAGTGACTGGAGGTATGGGGGAGGAGTACCTCTGGCCGCTTGAAAAGCAAGCACCAGTGACTTGAATCTGATGCGTGCTGCGATGGGGAGCCAGTGCAGGGAGGAGAGTAGAGGGGTGACGTGGGCGAACTTCGGCTGGTTGAACACCAGGCAAGCGGCAGCGTTCTGGACTAGTTGCAGAGGCTTGATGGCACAGGCCGGAAGGCCTGCCAGCAAGGAATTGCAGTAGTCCAGACGTGAGATCACCAGGGCCTGGACCAGGAGTTGAGTGGCCTCTTGGGTGAGGAATGGTCGGATCCTCCGGATGTTGTGGAGGGAGAAACGGCAGGTCCGAGTGATCGCTGCAATATGGCTCGAGAAGCACAGCTGGTTGTCCAGGGTCACTCCAAGGCTCCTGGCAAACTGAGACGGAGACACTATGGAGCCTTCCACGGTGATTGACGCATCAATCATCGGGGAGCCCTTGGCAGGGAAGAAGAGCAGCTCTGTCTTCCCCAGGTTCAGCTTCAGGTGGTGGGTGGACATCCATGCGGAGATGTCAGCCAAGCATGCAGAGATCCGTGCCGGGACCTGGGTGTCAGATGGAGGGAAGGAAAGAAAGAGTTGAGTGTCATCAGCATAACAGTGATAGGAAAAAGCATGAGCAGAAATAACAGAGCCAAGTGGCTTGGTGTACAGAGAGAATAGGACGGGGCCTAGCACCGAGCCCTGTGGGACTCCAGTAGAGAGGGTGTGGGGAGAGGAGAGGGATCCTCTCCAGGCCACCTGGTAGGACCGGTCAGCCAGGTAGGACTCAAACCATGTCAACGCAGATCCAGAGATTCCCATCTCGACGAGAGATGAGAGCAGGATCTGGTGGTCCACGGTGTCGAATGCCGCCGACAGGTCGAGGAGGACGGAGGTAAGAGATTGGGACTTAGCCCCGTGAAGAGCATCAGTGACCGCAAGGAGAGCAGTATCTGTGGAGTGGCCTGCTCTGAACCCAGATTGGTTGGGATCAAGCAGGTCGTTCTGTAAGAGATGAGCAGACAGTTGATTATAGACAGCCCGCTCTAATGTTTTGGAAAGGAATGGGAGGAGAGAGACAGGTCGGTAGTTAGAGATGACAGCAGGATTCAGAGAGGGTTTTTTGAGGAGGGGGACAACATGAGCGCATTTGAGGGAGGAGGGGACAGAGCCAGAGGAAAGAGAGGAGTTAATGACATTGGAGACAAAGGGGGAGGATGTCCATAGCAATGGACTGGAAGAGGGGGGAAGGAATGGGATCAAGAGGGCAGGTGGTGGGACAGTGGGAGAGAACAAGTTGAAGGATGTCTGAGTCAGGAAGGGGTGAGAAGGAGGACAGAGGGGTGGGAGGTTTAGGTAGCGAGATGGGTGAGGGAGAGGTTGGGGGGAAGGAGTTGCGAATGACATCGACTTTCTCATGAAAGAAGGATGAGAAGTCATCGGCGATTAGAGAGGAGGGGGGTGGGGGAGGAGGAGGGGTGAGGAGAGAGGAAAATGTAGAATAGAGTTTACGTGGGTTGGATACAGAAGATTGAATCTTAGAAAGGAAAAATGCAGACTTAGCAGAGGAGAGGTTAGAGGAGAAGGAAGCCAGGAGTGTGTGGAAATCAGACAGAGCTACAGGGGATTTGGATTTTCTCCATTTCCTTTCTGCCGCTCGCAGTTTCAGACGGTTAGCCCGAATGGAATCGGTTAGCCAGGGGCCGGGGGGGCGGAGACGAGCAGGTTTAGCGGATAGAGGACAGAGTAAGTCAAAGGAGGAGGAGAGAGAGAAAGTAGGGTGGATGATGCTTCCTCAGCAGGTAGCTGAGAGAAGGCATCAGTAGGGGGAAGGGAAGATAGGACAGTAGCTGACAGGGCAGCAGGGGAGAGAGAGCGGAGGTTGCGACGGACAGGGACAGTAGGAGCAGGTGAAGATGGTTTAGGCACAGAGGGGAGGGGAGGGAAAAAGACAGAAAGCAATGGTCAGACACATGTAGAGGCGATACCGTAATGTTGGGTGAGGCGCAGTTCCTGGTGAAGACCAGGTCCAGTTGGTTACCGGCCTTGTGGGTGGATGGGGATTCAGCCATGGTGAAGTCAAAGGACTGAAGCAGGGGGAGGAATGCAGAGGCCTGAGAGGTCTCCAGCGGCAGGTTGAAGTCACTGAGGAGTAAGACGGAGTGCCATCCTCAGGGAAAGCGCTGAGTAGGGCATCCATCTCATCTAGGAAACTCCCCAGTGGACCTGGAGGGCGATAAAGAACAATGATGTGCAGTTTACATGGAACAGTGATAGTGACAGCATGGAATTCAAAGGAGGAGGGTGAAAAGTGAGGAAGAGGAACAATACCAAATCTCCACAGGGGGGAGATCAGTATACCTGTCCCTCCACCTCTACCTGAGGGTCGTGGAGTGTGGGAGAAGGTGTAGGCAGCGGAGAGAGAAGCAGGGGTGGCCGTGTTCTGGGGAGTGATCCACGTCTCCGTGAGCGCCAGGAACTGTAGGGAGAGTAGTGAGGCCTGGGCCGAGATGAAATCGGCCTTCCGGACAGCGGACTGGCAGTTCCATAGTCCGCCTGCTACCACCACGTCAACGCCGGGAGATCTAGGAGGGTGGATGAGGTTGGACAGATTATGGGTGTGGGTAGAATCTCTCCTTCTAGGCAATCTAGAAGAGGAGACATGGACTGGGATAGGGAGGTAGCATGTAGTGTTAGATGCAGAGGAAGTAGAACAGGGAGATACAAAACTATGATACTTACCGTGCGGCGAGCACTCCCTAGCTGCCCCCCCTCGGTGGACTCCTGCAGGTAGACTCCTCCGTCTTTGTCCGCCAAGTCTTCGTTCGGTGAGGGTAGGAAGGTGAGGCTGCCGCGAAAAGCTGCCGTTATCCACAACTATGGTTGCTAATATAGCCGAGTGATGCTAGGCACTAAGTGGCAAGTGACACCTGACAACAATACAGACTAGTTAACAACTCCCAGGTTCCTTACGCTACTCAAGGAACGCTCAACTACAAACACGGGCTGATATAATAAAACTGATTGAAAACAGCTAAGTAGCAATCAGCTTTGAAATAAAACTACTAAGCAGCGATATAAGCTAATAACCGCTGGACATCAGCAACACAATAGCCTACTAGTTCAGATAACAAAGTAGCATTAAGTGCTACTTGCAACCAATGAACAGGATACGAACGCAGAAGCTAAGCACCAAATCTAACACCGGATAACTTTCACTTACTAGCATGTGACGAGACAATTCTAACCGAGACACCAACCCACTGCTCATGACATCAGCTCTCCAACAACACCAAACATGATTATACTGTATATGTAAATGATGAAGTTACATCACATTAAACTCAGTGATGTGGTCAACAGTCTTGAGAACAGCTCCTACCCTGTCCTGCTTTGCTGAGACAGCAGGACTGTGGGGGTTGTGAGGCATCTGGGGCAATACCATTGTTCGCACCTGTTGGCTCCTTGCTGGCAACATAAACACAGTTCACACTCTTTTGGGTTACTTCAGGGCATAGTTCTGTGAACTGCCCTACAGATACACATGGCTACAAACCTGGTGTAGGAAAGAGGGGTACAGGTTTATGGGGCACTGGGACTCCTTTTGGGACAGGGGTGACCTGTACAAGTGTGACGGGCTACAGCTGAATGAAAGGGGTACAGCTGCATTGGGCCAGCGTATGCTTAGGTTAGTGGAGGAATATTTAAACTAGGGACTGGGGGGACAGGGAGGGAAATTAGTACTAGTATTAAGGGTAGGCAGAGATGGGCAGTATTTCTGTTACTTGTATTTGAAATACGTATTTCAATTACTTTTGAGTATTTTGTAATATGTATTTGACAGGGCTGAAAAAATTCAAATGTAATTTGTAACAAGATACTTTAGGGTGAACTAATTTTGTATTTTCAAAATACTCAAAATACTTTATCAACAGTACACTTAGACACTCACACAGTGATTTTTAGACCCGCTCTCTGTCGGTTGGACAGGGCAGTGAATGCATGCACACGTGGATGCATGCATGTATCTGGTCGCAGGCAGCTATTGAGAATTCGGCGCTTGTTTTCACACAAGCCTACTCATAGTATTCTAAGTGGCATTTTGAGAAATCGTGATGTGGCGTGAAAAGTTAGAAAAGACGATTTCTCAAAATGCCACTTTGTGACTCCAGAAACACTAGCTAGTATGTACAATTCATGCTGATTTGTTTGTAGGTTTGTACTGTACTATTTTCAGTATTTTTCTTTTATATACAAATAGCATCAAAGATAAGAAATTGGTTGTCAATAGTCCAAACAACCAAAATGGAGGGAGTAATGTGGGCAAACTAATTAGGAGATGCTAAAGATGTGATTGTGCCTCTAACACTTAACACACGGCGATAGCCTATGTGATTTTGGCTTTTTGCTCATATTCATAGAGAAAGGCAGCCACCGATTCATATGTTGACCTACGATAGCCAATTGACCCTTCGCTAAACCACGCCCAAAAACACAAACTGGCCAATCACAGCGCCGTGTTTTACATACTCCGACAGAGGATCCGACAGTGTTTGGCTGCCTTCCATTGAATTACACGCAAAAATTAGAAATTTTCTTCATTTTCGAGCTGGTTTTGCGGATTTTTAGCAAATTATGGTTAAACGTTGTGCCTGGGGCACATGTAACAGTGACACTCGTTACCCAGAGAGGTTTGAAGGAGATATACGTTTTTTTCCCATTATAAAACCTAAATAAAATCCTGAAAAGTGTTAGCCAGCTAAGCTAACGTGGCTACGGTCTGGATATACAGCTCCGGGTTGCAACGTTGGTAAAGTTAGACTAAATGTTAGCTTTGTTATTCGTGATCCAGACAGCTTGCTAACGTTAAGATGTTACAGTCAAGCTCTAGAAAACCAAGTGGGTAACGTTACCTTGATGTCAAAATGTAATACTATTTTTCATTACTATTTCAGCACTTTGTCAAATGGGAAGCCCAGTCCCAGTACCCAAATCTTGTGGAAGACTGGGCTGACACACTGCTCATATATTTTGCTTTACAGAGGTCCAGGGTATGGAGCTACCTGTGGAGCAAACCAGAGTAATGTCGATTACAGCACACTATAGGCGACTAATGTTACGTTAGTTAGCTAATGCTAGCTAACTTACTACTGAATGTAACGTTATATAGGCCTACTGCTTTTGCTTTTTAATGATTGTAATAGTGAATAGAGACCTACCCAGCTTTACAGGAACAGTGTAACTTAATGTCGTTGTCCTCTGTCTCAATCGCCCGGTAATGCGGTGGTTCACTTTTACTCTGATCTGTAGGCTTTCGCTTCTATCTTAATTTTTTTTACGTCATTTTGTTGCTGAGTCAGTGTGATATCTTGAATATAACCTTCAAATGCATATTGTATACCCTTCTGTCTGCTTCTATCTGAAATCGCTTTTTCTATTTTCAAAAATTGGACAATATTTCTCAGGGAGTGCAGTTAGTGACAGTGGGAGCGCCATGCTGGCTCAAGCTTGACGTACATAGCAACAATAACTAAGGGGGGCGTGGTTTAGCGAATGGTCAATTGGAGACAAGTTTTTTTTCCTGTATTTTGAAAATACAAAATACATGTATTTTATCTGATACATTTTCTGGCACCAGTATTTTGTATTTTGATCTGATACATTTATTTGAGGGGTATTTTGTATTTTGTAACAAGATACATTTTGATGTATCTTTGCCCATCTCTGAGGGTAGGGAGGTACAGACTGCCTGGATGGAAGCTATCAATGCAAAGTATAATACCACCAGTGAGGATAACATAATTAAAGACCTTTTAGATCATAATGTTATTAAAGGTTTGATTCATTGTGTTGGGAGAGGTGGATAGAAATAGTTTGAAGTTCCTTGTTTAAATGCTAGAAACATTTTTTAAATTAGGAACTGGAAGCTGTCATGATTAATGGGGTTATGATATTGTCAGTATTACAGACAGCATGTTTTTATCAGTGGGAGCACTTCTTTCTGGACTTCTTTGAAGAGGCTACAAAGTGCTTTGATTTGAAGCAGGATTACGATATTAGATATTTGGACTTTCAAAAGCATTTGACAAGGTGACACACAAGAGGTTCATTGCCAAAATGTATTC
>JAINUG010001218.1:0-28034 GCA_029706075.1 Aldrovandia affinis | reverse complement strand
GTACTTTCATGTAGGAGAGCAATGTGTCATGATTTATGAGGTGAATGCATCATTAATAGGCTACGGGCGGGTTTGCGACCGTGTCAATGCGTCAACTATAAATCCAGCATAAGCTTGTGAGTTTTTTGTGTTCATGGTTCTTCCCTGCGTCTATAGTTTTTTGTAATAAAGCTGGTAGCGAGCTCATGAAAAACAATCTTTCATGAGTCTTCCTTCAGCACTTGCCATTATCATACAATATAATATAAAATGAAGTCATATATAGCAAGCATTTTACAGCCAATTTAGGTCTATAAACAGAAGACCCCTTCTGGTGCAGATTAGCTACCTCATCCACTGCCGTTTTAATTACTGTGGATTGCAGCGTTATGATTTGTGAGGTGTAGATTGGCCTTGAGTGCTTGTGTAGTCTGTCTCTGTGTGTTTAGTCAGCTGCTACATAGATTGATGCATTGGAATTTTACAGTAAAATAATATTAGACAGGGCTTAATTTGTTTATATTTTTCACCTTAAACTTTCCAATAAAAAAGCTACATAGCTTTCTCTCAAATCAATTGTTTAACAATTCTAGTAATAGATTGTCTTTGTCCCTGTGTGAAAAATGTGTTTCTCACTATTTGGAAAGCAGTGAAGCCGAACAGCAGTGCAAACATCTGACAGAAACGTGCACTTTAGCATGATGTCTGTATAATACATTTGTGAATATTGTTTGAAACATCTCTGCATTCATTTTTCTTTTTAGGTTGTTCCCATTTATGTTAAGCTGTAAGACGTTTCCACTATATACAGTGAGCACCATAATTCATTGGACAGTGACACATTTTTTGTTATTTTGGTTAAGTACTCTAAAACTTTGAGTTTGAAAGGATACAATGACAGTGACAGTAAGGTTGTCAGCTTTAATTTGAGGATATTTTCATCCATATCCAATGAACCGTTTAGAAATCACAGCACCTTTTGTACATGGTCCCCCCATTTAAAGGTACTACAAGTATTTGTTGAATTGGCTTCACAGATGTGTTTCACCAGCAGGTGTATTCATTTGTGTCGTTAGTGAATGCAGAAGAGAGCTGTTGATGTCTGGTCTTGATTCTAGACTTTGCAATTTGTTAGCACAACAACCCGGAAACACACTCATTCGATGATAAACACTTTCGCCCTGAAATTCAAGGGACTGCACTAAACAATACAGGTATGCTGGTAGCGGTGCCTTCAACATTTAACACACCGCGAGCAGCCAGCTAACACATAAACAAGGTAACATTAACACATATGACAAGGTTAAACAACACAAGTAACTCAATTGCACAGGGGGAACGAACAAACACACCAAAACGTTCCCCCATAATGCCCCGCGCACACATTTCAATCAGCGACCCACTGGATCGCTACAATATTCATTTAGGAAGAGCTAGTGTCCAATTATTAAGGGATGACATTGACAGTTCGTTCTCTCAATAATCCATAAACACAGATAATAAAAATGGAGTCATAGGCTATGGCTAAACTTATTAAAATTCGAGGTATCAAATAGGCTATAACAACCGGATATTTCGATTTATATTCGGGTTTTCGTTTGATAAGAAATAAAAAGCAGCAATCAATAAATATCAAATAAATCAAATAAAATGAAAATGAATTCCAACCCTTTTCTATTAAATTGTACACTTTTGCTTTTTAGGTCTATATGAAGATGATAGCATACTCTGACCATTTACTCTGGATTAAATACCCCTGCATATACTGCGTTTACTCTACATTTTGCCCTATACCATCATATCCATTAGTATGTTAGCACCGTATCTTCAAACTTCCTCCTGCTCTTTGCCAAACCTTTCTGTATGCACTTAATAAATCGCTCTGTATACGAGCGTCGCCTAAATGAGTAAGCTGACAAATAAATTAGCCCCTTTGTCACACCAGCTCTCTTTCACGAACAACACACTGTAACGAAGTAGGCTTTCCGTACAGGTGGGATCAGTGATGTAGCTAAAACATGCAAATGCAGGCAATCACCCGCTTTAGAGAAAATACCGTGTAAACGATTCGTGTTGACAAAATTTTCAGGGCTTAACCACTGTTTTAATATTCAATAACTAAGTAGAACCGTATCATTCGGTGTGTATTTATTTTGTGAAGAGACAGATGAAGTCACAACATACGAAAACCAAAATATGTCGTCCGACTGGAGACAATTAAGGCTTCAGTCTCCGAGCCTAACTCAGAAAAGTAAAACAAAGCATAGCTCTTACCTACAACTGACAGCGAAAACACTGCAAAAAGGCGTAAAGTGTGCAAATCCATTTCTAACGATAGCTGAGGCACAGCGTTCTAGAGGCCAGACCATCGCGCCTAGCAAAAAAGAACACACCCAACAGCAATAAATGTAATCTTCAAGAACCCGCCTATTAGACCGTAGGTCGTTCCGTTATACAGTATTAGTCTGCTCAAAATTACATGTGGTCAAACTGCTTCTACATGATTTAGTAGCCTATGTTTATCTTATTTTTCCCATTTTTTAATCAAATTTGCGTAGCACTGATTGACTAATATCGGAAAACATAAATACCCTATGGACAAAAACGAATAACTTTTTGTTAAGCTTTTTGTACATTTACATGGCTTATGCAGGCATGCAGTAAAAAAGAAATAAACAAACAAATACACACTATGGTAATCACTTCGAGGTAATAGTTTACAAATCTTCTTGAATATTGCAATATTAACGGATGTAATAGATAGATAGCTAATGGATATTGGCGAACATTTTCTATTTATTTTAGTTTACAGAAAGGAAGGCATAGGAAGATTGAAATAGTAGCCTATTATACCCAAGTCATAATGTGCATACTTGTTACAATGTGCACACTCTCTTTTAGTATTTGCATAGCCCTGACTTCATTGTTTTTACAAATGTGCAAAACATTAGCCAATATTTGCCAGTGTCAAATTTCATATGCCAGATGCCAGTTGGTGAGGCACGTACATACAGTAGAACCTCTGAGATACAAACGCATGGGGGAATGAGGTATTTGGAACTCATATGTTCATAACTTTGAAAATGAAATAATTTGAATATTTTATTGTTGGAATTGTTAGGCTACTTACCGACATATTTGTATAATTTTGATAGTATTTTGAGTTTTTATCAATTGAAAGTGTGATTAATTTCGATTTAATGCTCGCCTTTTTGAATCACTGATAATAAAGAGCTTGGTATTGCAAGGATTCAAGACTCAAGATGCAAGACTTTTATTTGCCATCTGCAACACGTACAAGTACTAGTGGCCTATATTGGAATTATTACTCCAACTCTTTCTCGCCATATAGTGCAAAATACAAAATATAGGTGCAAATACAATAGGTATATATTACAAAATACAATATAAGTACAGGTGTAGAGCCCAATTGCATATGCTACTTTCGTGTTCACACCGTGCTCAGTTGACCTGTCAGTCCATAACTGAGTTTCGTATGTCTGAGGTTCTACTGTATTGTGTGAGTTCTACTTGAAGTAGCAGTTTGATATGTGTTTTAACAGCTGAGCAGAGTTTTGGGGGTTTCATTCTGATTTAAATCAGCAATGCGGTAGAGAAACCGAAATGTATTCTTGCATGCTAACTTGGTTCATTCAAACTCCCTCCTACGATGAGGTAGGTCATTATGGTAATGCCTCCAACTCTACTCTATTGGTACACTTTCGCAGACACATTGGTACACTTTCGCAGACACATGATTCACCTGGTAACTAAAATGGCGTGGAGGATGCGGGATGGAGAGGGAAGGAATTGTCGGAACCTTTGATTGTTAACGGTTGTCACATTATATTATTATTATTATTATTATTATTATTATTACTATTATTGCCTATACGCAAATAAAGGAATCATGAAACAACCTGAGTCGATCAAGTTATTTAGCCTTGGAAGTTTTGTGAGCTTAACTATAGTTGGATTTAGGGGTGGTTGAGATGGTCCGAACCTGACTTTATGCTTCCTGCAACGTTTTCGTTACGTAACCTACTGTACATGCCAGTGAGTATGAAGGGTAAGGGATGTGACATCTGTAACTAGTCCTATTACAGTAAATGCCGTTTGTGAGGACATGCCCAAGGCAGACGTTATCAAATCGACATCAGTCATGACGGACGCGCTTCTTACTGCAGCCCTCATACTGCTGACCACAGGTAGGCTTAACTATAATTAAAACATTGTCGTTCATTTAGACCACCGTGTTACATTAGGTACAACATTTTGGGGCTTTATTTATTACTTTTTGGCTTTATTTTTGTAGGGTATAGTTTACGTAGAGTTGGTCTCGAGGAAAAGTAGTAGCCTAACCTATGTTGAGTCACTCCGAAGAAAAATAAATGGACATTTTAATATTTACACAGCTGCAGTATTTAAATCGTTTGTAAAAATGCAATTAATACAACGATTTAAGATCATTCCATCGAAATGATGCAATTTAATGGTACTATTCATTTTAGAGATTTAAATTTAAGTAGGTAATGCAATCTTTTGCAATTCCACGCCTAAAGGGGACATGATGACCCACATTTTTAAACAATATAGCCTACTGTATCAAATTTTGTGTCAAATTAAATCTTAAAGTGTCACTTTTTGTTTGTTTTATTTTAGGAGGGAGGGTAATGGAAGTGCATGTGTTTATTTGCGATTTAATGTTGTAAATGATATAATTATCTTGATGTGAGCATCTACTCTGTATTTTTACATTGATGGTTTTCTTTTGGCAACATCATTCTGAACAGTATGAAATGTAAACCCACAATCATTCACTTTCTGTAGGCTATGTTACCGAATATAACATATGACATTCGGTTACCGTGATTCCGTTACCAAATCTGAATTAATTGAACTCATTGTAGTTTAACAGCCAAATGAGAAACATTTAAAGGCAAAGTGGGACATACAGCTTAAGTTCCAGACTTCTATAAACACGTTTTAATCATGCACAAAAGTCACGCCCACTACTCCCGCATACCACGCCTTTTTTGCACCACGACATTATTACAGATTTTCTCATTCACAAATGAGAATAAGGTTTTGTGAACAGCAAACACAATTTACACGTGTAAACTATATCCACAAATATTCACAGAATTATTACTATTAGTATTACTATTAGTATTACTATTAGTATTATTATTAGTAGTAGTAGTAGTAGCTAGTAGTAGTAGTAGTATAATAATGAAACTAGTGGAAGTTTAAATATAAAATCTCAATAGTCTCCATGTATTATTATTTTTTAATTCATCTTAACAAGCAGTGTAACTTAAGTGAAGGGTGATATTTATATTTAAAATGAACATACATTCTTAAGGATTAGTTTGAGGACTAGAGCCTAAGGGCTCCGCTTTGGTACGGGAGCGAAAACGCATCTGGGATTTTTTTTTTAAGTGTAATTTTTGTTTCATTTTGTTTTCATGCTTGGTAGTTTCGCGGTCTGCTATAAAGTTGTTCGTTCAACATGGGTTGGGGGTATGTCAATAAAAACATTTGGCTCTGTGCAAGTTTGGGGTATGGTAATTGGTTTGTTTTCGTCCACCCAGAGCACCTCTTAACTCAAAATCAATGTTTGGTGACATTAATAATCTGCACATATGAACATATAGCGTAGATAAGGACATAAATAAACAACATTAATTCTGAAACAACGTTTATTGACAGTGGGTTATTATATTGTTGAGAGGAGGTAACGAATATTGCTGAATAAAATAATAATATAACAGATATATATTTCATTATGCGGGACAACGTCCGTTGTTGGAGGACGCAAGACAAGAATTTTCATCAATTTATAAAATTATACTGAGCAAATACTGTTTTTACAGTTTGCTCTGTATAATATCAGGGGCTGCTGATATGCCTGAAAAATATTCCCAAATTTATTATACAGACATCATGCTAAAGTGCACCAGTGCAACGTGAAAAATAAGCACACGTTTCTGTCAGATGTTTGCACTGATGTTCGGCTTCACTGCTTTCCAAATAGTGAGAAACACATTTTTCACACAGGGACAAAGACAATCTATTACTAGAATTGTTAAACAATTGATTTGAGAGAAAGCAGCCACTATGTAGCTTTTTTATTGGAAAGTTTAAGGTGAAAAATATAAACAAATTAAGCCCCGTCTAATATTCTTATTTTACTGTAAAATTCCAATGCGTCAATCTATGTAGTAGCTGACTAAACACACAGAGACAGACTACACAAGCACTCAAGGCCAATCTACACCTCACAAATCATACCGCTGCAATCCACAGTAATTAAAACGGCAGTGAATGAGGTAGCTAATCTGCACCAGAAGGGGTCTTCTGTTTATAGACCTAAATTGGCTGTAAAATGCTATATATTTGCTATATATGACTTCATTTATATTATATTGTATGATAATGGCAAGTGCTGAAGGAAGACTCATGAAAGATTGTTTTTTCATGAGCTCGCTACCAGCTTTATTACCAAAAAACTATAGACGCAGGGAAGAACCAAGAACACAAGAAACTCACAAGCTTATGCTAGATTTATAGTTGACGCATTGACACGGTCGCAAACCCGCAGTCCACCCGTAGCCTATTAATGATGCATTCACCTCATAAATCATGACACATTGCTCTCCCCTACATGAAAGTACATTAGCTGCTTTTAATAATAAAAAGGATTGGTATCGGTATCGGTATTGGTGATTCTGGCCCTGGTATTACTTAGTATCGTCACGAACCCCACCCCTATCGCACAGTCGTTCGTCACTGAAGTTCTCCAGTTTTTCTAAAAGGCAGTTAAAGTGTGAGCTAGATAACGTAAAACCCGCCCCGGTCAACCAATCATCAACGATATAGGTCTTGCGCCATGGACGCGTAGTTAGAAAATTTGAGAGGGGCACGGGCCCTAAGCGAACGGTCGTTTCGGCCGAAATTGCGTCACTTTGGCCGCGTGCTCCCTCCAGGCGAATCCGTCAGGTAGAAATTAGCCTTAATCCACTCAATGACACAATGTGTGATGGGAAACTGGCACACAAGGAATCATGGGAGAGTGAACACATAACAACAACGATGGCAGCCCCCAAGGATACGATGTTTACGATTATTACCCTGAACTTATTTATACCGTTACAGTATTAGTATATTACTGTGTCTGTGTCCTTAGTTCCCCCTGCATATCAACAACAGATATTTTAAGAATATCAACAAAATACAGATAAATTTTATTTTCATTTTTGTATTGCCACTAAAAATAACATAAAACTCATACTAAAAAGCAAACTGCATTTCATCATCAGATTTGGTGGATTTTTCAAAATGTACAGATCCACCTTGGCTTGTTGCTTGGGCACAAACTTTCCCACATTAGCAGAATATTATCCAACTAACCAACTAGGAAAGTGGTCTCTCAAGTTTTCACTTAATCAACAATCATCTACAAATGAAATTCTCTATGTATACAATTCTCTATGTATTTCTCACTGTATACAGCTAGGGCTACTGGAACACAGAAAAACCAAGCCCTCACAAGACCTTGACTGAACTGGTGTAGGCACAGCAGTGGCTTGCTGCACTGCTGCTGTGACGTGTGCAATGATTTATTTTATTTTTTTCCCTCAGGCTGCTGTTCTGGTCAGGATGCACCACCATCAGGACCTCTGATTAGAGCAGTAGGAGAAAGTGTGACATTCACCCCAAACATCAGTTCAACAGGAACAGGGTTCTTATAATTACCTGGAATTTGGCTCTGAATCTAACAATATAATCAGCTCTACCCCTAGTGGTAGTACACCAGGACCTGGGTACACAGGCAGAGTCAGTGTGGACAGGACCACTGGTTCTCTGGAGCTCAGAGAGCTGACACTGAGAGATACTGGGGTATATGAAGTGAACCTGATACCAGATGGAGGTCAACCAGTGAGTGGTAAATCTACACTGAATGTGTACGGTGAGTATTATGGTAAATAATTCCAGTAATGGACTTGTCTAGTTCCTGCATCTTACCAGGGAATTGTCATGGTCAAATGATGTAACACTTGTAGTATTAGTCATACCACTATAAGTGGTATGAGGCATTTGACAGGAATTAGACAAAGTTAACAGATGAGTGAGGTGCTGAAAGCTGCCTTTCTTTACAAAAATGAAACTTAAACTTAAACTTAATGCAACAGATGGAGGTAAACACATGCAGTACTGGTGAAGGAGCAGTATGATACTGATGAGAGATACTAGTGTAGATTTCAATTGAATGATTTGATGATTTTCAACAGATTCTGGTTCTGTTCCTGGTATAAGTCATCCCATACCATTCAGCCTGATGAAGGCTGTTTAGCCGCAATGCGTCAGTCTCAGAACATTTTTAAATATTCTTGCCTAGAGAATAAAGGCTTTTTAATGCATGTGAGTGCCTTGGAATCTTTATTTTTTAACAAACTTCATCTCCCGTTTTCAAAGAGCACCAGTGGTTAAAATACTCTTGAAGCGCACCTAGTACTTTTTTCCCATTAATTCCATAGTTATCTGGCTGTCTCATCTGATGATGAGTCTCAACTACTACTATGTTAAAGAACATTTTGTTGTGCTGCTTTGTTGGTGCTGCTTAACACACACATACACATTTTGTACATCAAATTTTATTTTAAATAGGGCTGGCGGATAGGGTAGCAGTCTAACGCACCCGTATTTGGCTGGTCCTGTATGAGTGCAAGCTGCTTATCAGGGACATGGTTCGAAACCCGTCTCTACCCTGGTAGAAGCACGTAAGAGTGTCTCCAGAAAGGGGGTCGGTGAGTTCCGTCTCGAAGGAGGCGGATCATCGCCGGCCTCAGAGAGTAGCTTGCCCTGTAATGGGGAAAAATCTGTAACAAAAATAAAAACAATGGTTCATCAAATTTGTTCAGTCGCTTGTGAGATGGTGATGGGGAAAGAACATCTGGTGGTTATTATGTTTTTGTTCCTGTTTTTTAACGTTCTGGAGGTATAAACAGTTATTTTTTCCATCTCTGTCTATTGACCTAAAAACAATGATCTACGGCTTTGTGTGACAATATCTGTCTGTGTACAGGATCACTATGATGTGGTTTGGTGTGGAGTGTTGGAGGTATTTGGTTTTCCAACTACATTCTGTAGTGACTTCGTATTTGCAAATTCCAAAATTCTTATTTCATAATAGTCACTTTAGACCAGGGATAGCCGTTAGTTCACGCGCATTCTGAAATGATAAAGTTACGATCCAAAAATGAAACAATCATTTATTCATTAAATTCTCTTTCTGACAAACAAACAAATCAAAGCCATGCGTGCTCTATCCATGCATGCACAATGCGGATATGTGGTGGAAAACTTTTTCGCTTCCCCGGTCACCCCCCTCCCACAGTAACAGCCCTAATATCCGGGTAAGATACACAGGTAGATATGATATCACCAGGAAAGGTGAGTATCTTAAAGGGAAAGTATCAACTAAACATATTAAACATATTAAAGGCATAAGCATAATGCATCATAATAATCCCAAAATAAATCAAATATTTATAATAATTTAAATGTAAATATTTTGTAATCATTTTGTAAGCACTTTCATAATTCATTTCCACAAACCCGCAAGTCCATAAATGGCTCCTACATTCCGGCCCCTAATTGTCCATTATTTCAAACAGGGCAATTACTGTCTATGCAAGTATGCTTTAAAGGAGCCTGAAATGTAACGTGTATTTTATAAAGTCTCTTGAAAAACTTCTCCCTCCTCTTTCTGTAGAGAAGATCTCTGATGCCAACATCACAGGCCCCACAGAAGTACTGATAGCAGGTAACAGCTCTGCCAACCTGAGCTGTCAGGCAACAGCTGGCACCATCGTCTCCAGGGAGTGGCTGAAGGATGATCAAACACTGTCTCCTAGCAACAGAATCATCTTCTCAGGGGACAAAAGCTCCGTGTCCATTGACCCTGTTGAAGGCACCGATAATGGACAATACCAGTGCATACTCACCAACCCTGTGAGCAGAGGCATAGCCAGCTACAACCTGACTGTCAACTGTGAGTAGAGGGTTCAGTGGCCTGGATATACACTGCAAATGGCTTTTCAATCTGTTTTCTACTTTTAAAAGCTACGGAAACATTCTATGGTATAATGGTTTGGATTCTTGAATATTCCGTTTTTTAATAAAAAATTAAAAACATTTATTTAATATTTTTTTCCCCCATTTTTCTCCCAATTTGGTGGCCAATTGTACCCTCTAATTCTTCAATTTACCCCAGCTGCAGTGGGCAACCTGCACTCCGGGCGAGCGCTTTCACTGTGACACCACCCGAGGCCCTGAATATTCTGTTGTTAGGACTCCATTAACTGTTGTTAACTCCATCCATGAACGCAAAACCAAGTTCACACAGCTGTCATCGCAATGATGAGTCACCAGCATTCAACACTTTGTCTCTGACCCAACATCACACTCACTGACAGCCCCCCTGTTAACAGCAGTGTGTTCAGCGCTAACCGGCTGTGCTGTGTGTTACAGATGGGCCTGAGAATGTTGTCATAGATGGAGATATTGAGGTAGACGTCGGTGATACGGTGGTGCTGATCTGCTCTGCATCATCAGTACCTCCTCCAGCATTCACCTGGTCATTCAACGGGGCAGAGAGCAGCGTGACAACAGCAGAGTATACTGTAGGGAATGCCATGGATGGGGATAGTGGGAATTACAGCTGTGTGGCAGAGAATGCATTGACTGGACTAAAGAAATCTTCTGCTGTCCATGTTTTGACTGTAACAGGTGAGATTGCTTGCTGAAAATATTGATACTGATTTTTGAAACATCAAATGCAACTTAATAATAACAATGCATCTTTGCTGCCTGATTTCATTCTCTCCTAATGTAACTAAATGAACATAATACAAATATAAACTTTAGTCTGCTCGTGCATATTTTAGCACGATTAATGGGTTCTACAAACAATGTTAGTCTAGCTGGACAGATTGTTTAAACACTTTTAAATTGATTGTGTGCTTCAATTGCACCTGTTGGACGAACTAGCTAGATAACTAGCTTACTAAGAACAGTCTAATTATGTTAAATTGTAATTCTATTATAATACTTATTAAGTATAATTCAGTATAAAATACAATTGAATGTGCTAATGACAGACACTCCTGTGCCACTTTATTAGGTACACCTTTCTAGTACTGGGTAGGACCCACTTTTGTCCCCAGAACAGCCTGAATTATTCATGGCATGGATTCAACAAGCTGCTGGAAACATTCCTCAGAGATTCTGGTTTATGTTGACATGATAGCATCACGCAGTTGTTGCAGATTTGTCGGCTGCATGTTCATGTTGCGAATCTCCCGTTCCACCACATCCCAAAGGTGCTCTATTGGACTGAGATCTGGTGACTGTGGAGGCCATTGGAGTACACTGAACTCATTGTCATGTTCGTGGAACCAGCTTGAGATGACGTGTGCTTTGTGACATGGCGAATTATCCTGCTGGAAGTAGCTATTAGAAGATGGGTAGACTGTGGTCATAAAGAGATGCACATAGTCAGCAACAAGACATCAGCCAAGTCAGTTCCGTAATCCAGTCCGTAATCCAAATCCAAAGGGGGTCCTCAAAACAATCCAAATTCGTACACAAAAAATCACACTCCAACAAACACTCTCTCCAAAACACTGGCTGGTCAGTCGACTTCACAGTTCTTTCTCTCCAAACACAATAACTCCTTCTAACTCACGTTCCTACTCCTCTCCACAGGTGCTGGGAGCGAGCTCTTTAAATAGGCCTTGCAATGGCTTTCAGCTGGTCGTTAGCTCCCATTGCCTGACTTCGTTCAGGTGTTGCTGTGGCTTGCTGGGAAATGTAGTGAAAATGGCTGCCATGTGTTGGAGGCTGAGTGCATATCAAATTGATGAGCTCTGATATAGCCTGGCTATATAGACTCGCTAACTATGAATTAGTCAAAGACAATTACCTTTCAAAATCAGTATTCCTGGCCACTTCCTGGATACCCACCCACATCATTTAGATGGGTCGAACAACCTGTTATCTTTATTATGTATTCTTATGTTATTATTTCCATGTAGCTCCAGCTAGCCTTGACTAATGAGTTGAACTTGCACCCTGCCTTAGTTCTATGAGGAGCTGATTCATTCAAAAGTGTGTCTAGGAAGCAGTGCAGGTGTGTGTCGAGGAAGTTAAGTGGCGGAGGAGGGTGTCCAGGCGTAGGTTAAGTGGTGGGGGTGGGTGTCGAGGGAGTTGAGGGAGTTAAGTGGCGCGGATGAGTATCCAGGAATTGGCAGAGGTGGGTATCAAGGGAGTTCCTAGACCAATTTTTTAAAGATGCATTCTGCTGTATTGGACCTAACTGTACTAATGTCTCGACTCCAGAACCAGGTACACAGTGTAATGACTGTTGGTAGTGTAATTGTTAGTTTTGTCCGTTGCAAATGGAATATTGCTTGCCTACACCCAGTTTGGTAGTTTTGTGATCGGCAATAAAGACGATCTTAAATAGCTTTTATGATGGTGGGGTGTGTCAATAAAAACATTTGCATTAATTATGCAAACATTACTTTTTTTCAATTTTCATTCACCAGACCACCTCTCAACCACCTCTAAAATGCAAGCATTATTTGCTCATTTGGTGATGTTATTAATGTGCGTTATTAAAATCCCTCATCACAAAAGACTGCTTTGTGAAGGTTCTGTGTTTTAACTCACTCTGAGATCAATCATTCCATATACAATTATTTGAAATGGAATCTGTAGTTTTCAAATAAGCAGTTCAAAGTATTTAAGCTTTGCACTTGTAAGGAGTGGTTCAATGCAAATAAATGAGAGATACCATCTCTACACCCATCAAATTGTGTAAGATACATATTTTTAAAAATGAATACATGTATATATGTACTGCATATGCACACTGGTTTTTGCTCTATTGAATGTTACATTTTCACTGCAATAAGAGTACATAATTAGATGGCATATCACATGGCAATACCGAGAGCGACTGTGGAGGTTGGAGTGACAGAGTGCATGGGAGAGGAGGGACCTTTTGAGCTGAACTTCACAAATGCATCAATGAAATATAGTTAATACAGTTAATAAACAGTTTTTAATATAAGAGACTCAGATTAAAATCACAAACTTAACTAAACTTCCTCATCCCGGACAACTGCAATAAGCTATACCAATTTCCTACTGAGAAAATTGTTGTTCTCAGTAGGAAACTGATGCACACGTACACAAGATTTAGGATGACCAAATTCAAACAGTACAGTTGTATGACAAGAAGGATGAAGTTGCAGGATGGGAAAGGTGGAATAGTAAGGTAGCATTTTTTTTGCTGATGATATTGTTGAACTGTGGGGCATCTGTATTTTATGTCCATAAAGGTTTGTACTGTAAATGTGGTAATAACCTAAATAAGGAAGTGAGAGAAATCTCAAACAACATTTATTGAAGCATAAAAATGTGGGACATCTGGTCACCCTAGTTGGTTTAGTTTAGTTTTTTATGCCATCTAATTATGTACTCAATTTGTATTGAAAGAAAGTCGCATAACCTGACCTTTGCAAGCCATGGTGCTTGCTCTTCATCAGACATGACAAAACTGCCAGTTTGCTATGGCAAAGACATTAAAGAGGGAAAAGCTGATTGGCCATACTGAACCAAACCCTCACTATACCCACAGATAATTTCTCTCCTTCTCTCTCGGGCGGAGCAATTGCCGGGATTGTCATCAGCACTGTAGTGGGGGTAGGGGCCATTGGTGGTGGAGCCTTTCTTGCCTATAAAAAATGGTATCTGTGACAGGTGAGCATTTGCCAATGGGTGGGCTTTGTATAAGGAAACAGCATTGTAATATATGTGTCCTAGAGGCTGTTTATTCTAGAGTTTTATTTTCCTCCTGCAGATGTAAACACTTTGAGAGGATTGATGTTTTTTAACTCTTTTGTAGCAATAATAAGAATGTATTAAAGAATGTGATTAAAGCTTGAAACGCAAGTGTGCAGAAACAAGAATTCAGTTGGGAGGGGTGAGCCATGGAAAAGTACAAAAGATAAGGATTATAGAAATCAGTAGCATGCGTATAATAATAATGATTGTCATGTATTTGTTATTCATTTGCTGATGAGTCTATGGGGAACTATGTCTTCTGCTCATGAGTGAGTGAGAAATTGCAGGATGGGAGGTTTTGCAATCTCCCTTGAATATGTGAGGCTCAGATCCTGTCGAGATGTCCACATTTTCTGAGACTGCACAAACTTTTAACCAATCAGTAAAATAGGAAACACCTTTATGCCGCTTGTCTGTCTTTTGAATGTATAAATTGATACTGTTTTTGACTCTTCTTCAGTGCAAGTTTTGATATACCATTAGATTGTCAAGGCTGTGTACTGTTTCTGCTGCAGAAATAAAAGGAATCCTATCTCACCAGAGATTCACCAGGTCTTCGTCTCTTGCTGTTTTAGTGAAGGTCGAGTGAAAATATTTCCTCCCAACAACTTGATGTAACTAGTTGTTGTCTTAGCCAAGAGAACTACTACTTCCAACTCTGATATTGTTGGTCATTTAGACAGGGATGAAGAACGTGTAGGCTACCAGGAGAATCAATGTACATGCTGTATTAAGGCTTAGGTCACAATACTTATCCATAAATGAAACAAACTTTTTTTATATATACTAGGTGACCACAGTGAAGGATGTTTTCGAAAAGGTGACCTGACATGTCCTGTGTACCATATGTTGTCAACAGCAGCACTTTACATTCACTGTACTTTTAATTCAGTGCATTTCATTCTATTCTGTATCAACATAACACAATTTCTCTTTTGTTTTAGGTTTCTCTTGCCACTAAGCTGTTTTTCAGCTGTTCTCTGAAGATCTGGTAGTAGGTTGCTGGAGTTGTTTTCAGGGCTGAATGTGAGGCACACCTTGAGCGTTTGACACCAAGGGACAATGTCCCAAAGTTTCAATACATTGTTGATGATGCTGGGAGAGAAGAATACACCTCGTTCCTCTCAAACCTAACCAGCAGCAGAACTGACTTTCAACCTTATCTTTCAATTGACTATATTCACTGCTCACATCAGCTGCATTTTGTGTTACTGTAATTGTATTGACACAAGTGGCATTTTTGAACATTTTTGCAATTTATTTTTGATTAGGGGAATATTTTTGTCTATTGATTATCTCATCGATAGAATAGTTGTTAGAATCTTAAAACTATCCCTATATCAATCAACAAAGTGGAGCAAAAGTTATGAGGTCAATCAAACACAAATAATATTGTTAATTGCAAACACACCACAAATAAATATTTTTGTACTTTTTTATTTTTATTGAGTATAAAGAATGTGTTACTCTTTTGACCTTGCGTAGACTATTCAAGCACCCACAAAATCACAATATAATTGTTGTTATATATATATACTGTATACAGAGATGGGCAAAGATACATCAAAATGTATCTTGTTACAAAATACAAAATACCCCTCAAATAAATGTATCAGATCAAATACAAAATACTGGTGCCAGAAAATGTATCAGATAAAATACATGTATTTTGTATTTTCAAAATACAATTCTCTCCAATTGGCTTCAATTAAGTAAACTTTTGGGGGTTTTATGCAAAATATTATGTTTGTATGTGTGTACACCTCTTCAAAGATGTGTATGCTAGCCATGTGCTTGCTAGCATTCTTTAGTTATGCTCAAAGTTAGCTAGAATTGTCACTACCGAAACCATCACTACCGAAACATATGGTAAAGTTTCGGTAGTGACGTGATCATTTTGGTAGTGACAAAATGGAATGGTAAGTAGTTAAATCCCATCATTTTGAAATAAATGTGTTCCAAAGTCTGAAAATCAGTGTGTAATTTTAAGAATGGAACACATATTCTCTTCAATAAAGTAAACTTTTTGGGGTTTTATGCAAAATATTATGTTTTCAAAGCTGTTTGCTAGCCAAGTGCTTGCTAGCATTCTTTAGTTATGCTAGCAAAATGTAATGTTCAATCATCTATTTTCAGTATTTCCCTTACCATTGCGTTGGAGGGACCTCCAGTCCATCCTGAAAGACCCCAAAAGAAAAAAATAGCGGACCTTTAGATCGCTAAAATTTTTAGCATAAGTCAATGGAGTTTTACATAGCGAAAATTAGCATCGCGGCTGATTCACGTTCAGATGAATCGGATTTGATCCAGTGTGCTGTTACACCCATGAAGCTAGTCTTACTAGTGGACCAGATGTCAGCAGTGGTGCAAACATATTGCACTGTCTTCAGTTTCTCTTTCAAATCACTTTTTTTGGCATTGAAATCTGCTTCTATTTTCCTTCAAAGTGTCCGTCTGGAAATCACTGTCATATTGGGGCTTAATCCATTAATCAGTTCAACGAATTCAGTTTGTTCAACTGTAGACAAAGGATGCATTCCCTTCACTACATACGAAGTAATGAGAGAATCTAGTTTACCCTGTGTTACTGTGTGTTCAAAAAGGCGGGTCTGCCTATAAGGGGTCTTTGTCTTCTTACCACCAGACTCTGTCTTGTGCCTTTCAAAATCATTAAGACTCTCAGGGTGCAGTCTCTTCAGGTGAGTTTTGAAATTTGATGTAGCTCCCAAAGTTCCAGATATTACTAATTTCTTTTTGGTGCACAGTTGACACTCCGCCTGGACCTTCCCATTTGGTGTTTGAGAGATGATGCTGAATAACATTCCATCTAATATCACAGGCTTGGTTCCATCTGTGCTTGTTCATGGTTCTGCTTGAACATCATCTTCTTGATGAGACATGTTGTCCACCTGGCCACCTATAGATGAAAAATATATACTTAGCATACTTGCATAATAGGCCTTTTAAAGAAAATTTAATTAAATTTAAGTGGCTCTCATCAACTGACCAACAACTAAGTTAGGGAGTGCAAAGAATTAGATGGTCAGACCAGGGTTTCCGTTATCCGGTAATTACCGTTTTTTTACCGGGAAAACCTGTAAGTCCGACATATTTAAATCTCTCCGGTCATAATGTCCGGTGAAAATAATTCCCTCTAAGCACAATGCGAAAAAGCGTAAGAAGTAAAATGATATGAGCCAGCAATAGGTTATTATTATTTATTTTTTTCTAATAGTTTTTTTTCTATTTTACTTGATTTCAAGTTGGCAGCAGCACGCCGTAATTAAAATGTTATGAGCCAGATAGGCCTACATGTAACTTTTTGTTTGTTTGCAAATAGTTTTTATTCTGTTTTATTTTATCTGAGAATATGTAGGCCTAAAGCTGAAGGAAATTCTTTGTGTTTACGTGTTGCCCCAATGAACGTAGGCTAGCGTAATATTTATTTATTTATTTTTAAAATAGCGTTATGCACGTGAGTCTATTGACGGGACTTATTTTATTTGGAATTTAACCCTCTACCGCATGGTGTTGCCCTCAGGCAACAAACCACCTTTTCGGACCTCACACTGCCCCTTTAATGTTTTTAACACCGCTTTAAAAAACCGCAAAAAACGCCGATATGGAAACACTGCAATCTAGCAGGATTCCGTCATTTCGCGGGTCACAAAATCGACATGCATTGTGGGAGATGTAGTTTATGGTCACTGTACGCTGTAAAGTAGCATAGACTTTTATTTTAAGACAATCACATGCCTTTTAAACTCTCGCGGGCCACATAAAATGACTTGGCGGGCCGGATTCACAGGGTGAGTTTGACACCTGTGCCATAGAGGGATAATGTATAAGCAAAAGTAGCCTACTTTTCAATAAAAAATATTATAAATCTACATGCCTTGATGATGTCATTCTTTATATAGCCTGCCTATCAATAGTTTTTAAGCTCAATAAACACAGATAATATTTGACCGGAATTTCTCCCATTTGTCCGGGACATTGAAATCTTCCAGGACACGTTGACTGGCACCAATTTTTTCTAACGGAAACTCTGGGTCAGACATCTCTTATAAGGTTATCATGAATATAAAATGTGTACAAGCTCCCGATCTCTCTCTTCCCATAGCAACCCAACTGACAAGCTAACTTGCTAACCACTAGCTATGCACCAGCCTAGACAGTTTGCTAGTGTCACTAGCTTGTTAGCATCGCTAGCTAGCTTGATATATTATAATGTTAACCACCATGTACCATGCAATATGTAGCCAGACATCAATTATACATCTAGCTAACACTTGCTGGCTACCCATGGCTAACCAGTCTTATATGCTCGTCGAGCTGTTTCATGTTATCTATCCAAACCAACTTGTAACACTAATTAACTAGAACCGCCACGCATATTTGACCCCAAACGCCAGAGTCGACGCCAACTGGCGTCTGCATCTGCATGCACTATCACTATCCGTGAAAGTGGGGCGGGGTTGGAAAACATGTTTTTTCTCAGCAACCAAGCAACTGATCAGAAAACGGATTTAGCAATGGAATCAGCATGAGAAATCGTGACGTGAAAAGTTAGTTGGCGTCAGGCTCAGCAATGGCGGTTCTAGTGTTAATAGCTAGCTAGCTTGCTGGCTCACTCACTTCTTTAGCCACGGGCTACTACATGTATGATTGTTTTTATCATTAGTCTTTCCCTATGGCATTCAATATGTGTACAAGTTCAGATAAAATATTTACCTTGATGGACAGTCCGCAAACTTGAAGATGAACTTGATGAACTTGATGAACTTGATGGTCATGGAAGTGCCAAATTCTCAATAGCTGGCTGCGAGGCTGCGACCAGATACACGCATGCATCCACGTGTGCATGCATTCACTGCCTTGTCCAACCGACAGAGAGCGGGTCTAAAAATCACTGTGTGGGTGTGTTTAAGTGTACTGTTGTTCTTTTTTTATGTTCTTTGAATCATGGATAAAGTATTTTGAGTATTTTGAAAATACAAAATTACTCCACCCTAAAGTATCTTGTTACAAATTACATATGAATTTTTTCAGCCCTGTCAAATACAAATTACAAAATACTCAAAAGTAATTGAAATACGTATTTCAAATACAAGTAACAGAAATACTGCCCATCTCTGACTGTATATATATATATGAAATTATTTTTTGATTGAGCAGTTTAACTAAAATACTGTTTTTAGGTGTAATAAATTATCAAAACTATCATGTTACAATACTATCAAGTATTAAATAATTGTTTTTCCCAAAGTAGTATTCTAATTGTGTTGAAAACCATGACATTGCCACATTCGCAATGAATCACTACACCAGTGTCACATTGAACTCTGAAATTCCTGTTTTAACAAAACAAGAACAAATGTGCTATAATGATCTATGTATTACAAGATACATTTCAAATATATTTAAATATTCACATATATTATTGTATTGTGTATTATTTTTGTGTATATTTCTATTACAATTTAATGGTCAGTAACATGCAATAATTGTCAAATTGTGAGTTCTGAAGTGTTACACAGTGATGCGTTCAGGGAGACAGAGATGAGAGAATTTTGTGAGCCTTATTGTATGATCTTATAATGGGATCCAGAGCCTCAATGGAATTGATTGTTTGGTTCAAGAAAACAGTTCAGGAGTCAAGGGCTATATTGTACAGGGCTATAGAGAGTATGTGTGCCATATTTTTGCCAAAAAGATAATAATAGTAGAATTGTGTGGTTTTCAACAGGAGCCATTCTCAAAACCTTTAAAACCTTTTAAACCCTACCGGCAAAACAATAATTTCAGAATTACTTGATACTTGATTACTTAATAAGGAAGCTTTGTGTGAGAAGCATTTTTTTGCCATATTTTGCATCCATTTGATTTATTTCTTTGTGATTATGACTGCAAAATTGTTTGGCAAGGAATAGAAAGTAGGTCAAGCATTCATCCTACAATGATTATACCAGGGAAACATATATTTGTAAAGTTTCACACAATAAATAAATACATTTGTAATCTTGGGTATCAAATTTGATTTTATTGCGCATATAACCCAAAGGTTGCAGGTTTGGTTCTCTGATAAAAATGAGATTAGACTACTGGGGAAACATGAGAAGGGCGTATGCTAATATAGGAGTATGGTATAGGTCACCTGCTGTGGAGAGCAACATAAATATTATGCTCTTTGGAAACATAAAACAAGACTAGTCAGGAAGGAAATACATTAATACTTACCCCTCTATTAATAAGTGGTGTCAGGTAAATGTGAAGAGGAGTTTTTAGATGTGATTAATGACTGTTTTTTGGTAACCTGAAGAAGGTTAACTACTGTAATGACATAACAGAAGTGGTTTAAATCAACCATGTAGTCATAGCCCAAAAAATGTTTAGAAGAAAAAAATAAAATAAAATAAAACGGTGTTTGTTTCAATGGATCATTAGATTAATTCTGTACAAGGAGGCCACCTGTGTCCACCCTTCAGACTGATTTAAACAAAGTGTAGGGTGAATTTAAAGTTACACAAAAGATAGAAAAAAGGATGGCCCAGAATCAAGTGGGTAGATTTTTCAACACAAAAGAAATGTGACCATACATTTATGCGCATCACACTGTTCCCACTGTATGTTTGTAAAGTATGTTGAATGAATGGATGAAGCCATGGATGAATGTTTGTTTCCTCACATATAGATCATAGGGCCACTTGGCTCAGTATAAATGTCACTGACAACAACTATAAAAGTGATGTTTGTATTGTAATATAGGAAAATAGATACTGAAAGATTTTTTTATGTGCACATTTTTTTTACCATACCATCATTATCATAATTGACATCTCAATCCATCTCAATTGAGACATCTCAATTAATTGCGTTAACATACTAAGTTAACTAAGTTAATTACCTTACCAGTAATGGACTGATCAAACTTAGTCGCTTATGTTTCAAAAGTCCTCAAACGTCAATCGCGTCCGCAAACGTTAATTGCGTACCAAGCACGATGACAAACTTTTGAAACATAGGCTACGTGACTTTAAGTTTGATCAGTCCATCACTGGAAAGTTAACTATCGTAGTTATTAACTAAGTTAGTTATTTAAGTAATTTACTTACCAGTGAGTTTAAGTTTGATTTAAGTTTAAGTCACGTATGTTTCAAAAGTTTGTCATACTTCTGGGTACGCAATTAACGTTTGAGGACGCGAATGCGTCCTGACGTGCACCCCTGCATATAGGGGAGACCGGGGTAAGATATGGCACAAGGTAAGATGAGCCACCCCTGGTTTCTAAGCAACCATACACAAAATGAAGCATGTGACAACATTTTAAGGAAGAAGCAACCATTTAATTAAATCTGTGGTAAAGGGGAGCACATGGAGAATGTGGTAATTTATGTAAAGTAATTTAGTAATAATTTATCAATTTAAAGTAATTTATGTCCAAAATGTGATTTTACCCTTTATAAGTGAATTCCAAAGAAGTCTAGTGTTATGATGATTTTGAGAAAACTGAAATAGGAGCATTTTCAGATACATTATAGTTTAGTTGGTGCTCTTATAAGCTATGATGTGAAAGCTGAACAAAAGCATAAAAGTTAGCCTTAGCTGTTGTGTGAAGCCACTTTTTAAAAATGGTGGGGGTGGGGAAAGATGAGCCACCAGGCCTGGTCATACATACACATACAGTATTTGTATTTATTGTCAAAATTATCTGCATAAATGGCATACAACTCAAGTTCAATACAAGACCAATCATTTCACCGATCATCAATTCTTCGATGTTCTGACTGAAGCCAACAAGTGTCACGAGCAAGAAGTTACTTACCACGAATAAATAAAACTCAGTACATGTTGTAAATATCATTGACTTTATTGTTGACATTGGGTAACAGAGTCATTAACAACAAAATGTAACGTACAGAGTAATCTTTGGAGCGAATGAAGTATTATTGCTAAGTAGACTACTCAAGTAATATGAACAAAGCTACTTTGCAACTTGTAAACTATATTAGCCCAACTTCAAATGAAAAACTACTGTAACATCCACAAAGCACTTGAAAACGTAAATTTAACTAAGTTAGCTATAAATAAAACGCAGCAATGGCATAAAACTATGAACATATGTTACTGACTGAAGATGGCTTATCGTTAGCCAGAAAAGGGCTTTTTTCCCCTGTTTACTTACTATGTTAACCAATATCAGCAACCTTTCAACACACAACCCTAATAAGCTCATGGGCAATTTAAACCAATTAACAATCATTTGGCTGACATACACTACCGGTCAAAAGTTTTAGAACACCCCCATTTTCCAGTTTTTACTTAAGCAGTTCAAGTCCAGTGAATAACTGGAAATGGTACAAAGGTAAGTGGTAAACTGCCAGAGGTTAAAAAAGTTTAGGTTACCAAATATTGGCAAATTATTAAAATGTCCAGTGTTGTATTATGTTATTAAGTATCTAGGAACCTACATCAGTATTGAAGCGGAATGATGGTAATAAACATGTGAATACTTTTATATATGAGCTATGCTTTTCCACAGTAGTCTAGCAATATATTAATGTATTGTAAGAAATTGCAGAAAGGGTTTAAGCTATGCAATTTCAAGATGAAAATGAATGAAAAGTAAGTTCGTCGGTTTAACCGATTGGAAAAACTGAATTATTGCGGTAGTCTAGTATAGTTATTTATAAACTAATGTCGTTTATAAACGTAAATTGTACGTCGGAAGTTGTAACTTAGATAGCTAGTTTATTTTAAGCTGTGGATTGTTGATTTTGTATTTATAGGTAGTATATTACAAAGGTTTGATTGTTAAATAGTTGGGCTTAGGTTGTAAACTAACGTTAAAATATAGTATTTATATCAGTAGCTGTGTAAGTGATATAAATAAGAGGCTCTCTAGCTACATTTAGCCTACTACTAACGTTAGAGTCTACTGCCTTCTATCCGGAGCCACCTAGCGTGTTTTTTAAGAGTGGTATTGCTGACTCCATCTAGACAGTAAAAAAAATCTATACTTAGGGAGAGATAGGGAGTCAGCTAGGGGTCTAAAATGTGGCCTAAACTTTGTGAGGTGTGCAGGATGATCGCCCTGTTGGAAAGCGATTTTCTTGGGCTGTTCACCTGCCTCCGCTGCAAGCTCATTGAGCATCTTGAAGACAAGATTCTTGTTCTTGAGGGCCAATTGGCTGTATCGGGCCGTATCGGCCGTACAGAGTCCACAATTGTCAGGGTTCTTAGAACCAATTAGAATGTCCGTTAGGAGAAGGTGTGCACGCCTAGGCTGGGAGGAGGGAAGAACTTAGAGCAGGCAGGAAGTGAAAGGTGGGTTACAGTCAGAAACAAAAGTAGGAAAGGGCTTGCACACCAAAGGGGCGGCATCTCCAGAGGTTGAGGTGTCCAACAGATTCCAGCCCTTGCAGGAATCTGTGGCCCGTGACCCTGAGAGAGGGGGATGCATGTGCCACAGGACACCCTGATGGCCACATCTCCCAGGGAAAGGGAGTTGTTAGTAGTGGGGATTCCATAATTAGGGAGTGGACAGCATAGTCTGTTCCCAGGCCAAGGAGACTCGCACGGTGTGTTGCCTGCCTGGTGCCCAGGTTGGAGATCTCCTTGAGCGTGTGGACAAGCTCCTGGCCAAAGCAGAAGGGGATCCAGTGGTCATGGTCCACGTGGGGACCAATGACATGGGAAAGGGCAGGTTGGAGGTCCTGCAAGATAAATTTGAGGATCTAGCAGCAAAGATTAGGAGCAAAACCTCCACGGTAGTCTTCTTCGAATTCTACCAGTACCACGTGCAAGCAGAGGGAAGCTGAAGTTTATCTATAGGTTTAACACGTGGCTACAATCCTTCTGTAGGAAAGAGGGGTATAGATTTATTGAGCACTGGGACTTCTTCTGGAACAGGGGTGACCTATACAAGCCCGATGGGTTACACCTGAACCGGATGGGTACCTATGCTCTGGGGCAGCGTATGCTTAGGGTAGCGCAGGATTATTTAAACTAGGGATTCGGGGCAGGGAGGATAGAGAGCGAAATGAGTAGGGTGGTGCAGACTGCCCAGATGGAGTCTGTCAAGACTACATATAACAGGGAAAGCATGAATGAAGTCTTGAGTAAACAACATTTTAGCAAGTGTGGCTTGGGATGGAAGGGAGTGAGGGAGCAGGAGAGGAATAGTAGAAACAGTAGCAACGTACGGGTGAGCAAGGCTTTGAAGCTCATGTGTTTAAATGCGAGAAGTGTAAAAAATAAATTTTGGAACTGGAGACTGTCATGTTAAATGGGGTTATGACATTGTTGGGATTACAGAGACATGGCTTGGCGCAGCGGATGGGGAAGAATATAATGTAGAGGGGTACAAATTGTTTAGGAAGGATAGAACTAATAAAAGAGGAGGGGAGTGGCCCTTTATGTGAAAGACAATCTTAATGTGCAGGAAATTCCAGGTATAAACCCATTAGTTTCTTGTGAGGACATCTGGATTAGATTATTGGGAGATCGTGAGAAGGGCCTGAATATAGGAGTATGTTATAGACCTCCAGCTTCAGATAGTAACATAAATAGTACGCTCTTTGATAACATAAAACAAATCTGTGCTGAAGGAGAGACAATAATAATGGGCGACTTCAATTACCCCTCTATCAATTGGGAGATAGTGACAGGTCAGGGCAAATGTGAAGAGGAGTTTATAGATATGGTCAATGACTGCTTTTGGTACAGTCTGTTACTCAGCCTACAAGAGGAAATCAATACTGGATCTGGTTTTGTGTAACAATCCTGATAGAATTTGCAGCACAGAGGTAGGAGAACCAATAGGAGCAAGTGACCACAGTGCAGTTCTTTTTGATATTTTTTGGCAAGTTAAGACAGCCTCCTCTAACTCTCGAATTTTTAATTTTAGACGAGCTGATTTTAATAAAATGAGAGAGAATTTAAGTAATATAGATTGGGTTAAACTTCTAGACTGCAGAACTGTGAATGAAAAATGGACTATATTTAAAAGGGTTATTGTAGATGTACAGTGTAAATTCATCCCCAAAGTAAGGAAAAAATAGGATGAAAAAACAGTCTCCACAATGGATGACTAAATCTTTACGGGTGATTTTGAGGCAAAAGAAACGACTGTATAGAGTATATAAAAGGATAACTCAGAGAGAAACAAGTTAGATTATTGTAATATGCGGGCTAAGGCTAAAAAGGAAATAAGATCAGCTAAAGGCGGTTTGAAATTAAAATTTCCCAAGATGCAAAAAGTAACCTAAGAAGTTTTTTCAATATTGTAGTAGAAAAAGGAAAGTTAAAGATGAGGTTAAGTGCATTAAGAATAAAGGAAGGAACTTTGGTTTATAATAATAAGGACATTGCAAACACACTAAACAGTTACTTTGTGGAGAGCTTTACTAGAGAAGAGGTTATAAATATGCCTAAATGTATAGACAAGGTACGGAATGTTCTGGAGGACTTTGAGATAAGGGATGTAGAAGTACTACAAAAACTACAAAAACTTAAGACAAATAAGGCAGCAGGCCCGGATGGCATATATCCCAGAGTACTCAAAGAACTTGGGGAAATTATATATAAACCATTGACAGATATTTTCAGTCAATCCATAATCACTGGAGAAATACCAGATGACTGGAAGCAGGGTAGTATAATTCCAATATATAAGAAGGGAGACCGTACTGACCCAGGGAACTACAGGCCTGTCAGTTTAACTTGCATCGCATGTAAAATGCTGGAATGTATTATTAGGGATAAGTTGGAATCATTCTTGAAAAATAATAGTATTTTAAGGGAGAGCCAGCATGGATTTCTCAAGGGAGGTCATGCCTAACAAACCTCCTGGACTTTTCGAAGAGGCTACAAAGTGTGTTGACCTGAACCAGGCTTATGATGTTATATATTTGGACTTTCAGAAAGCATTTGACAAGGTACCACATGAGAGGCTCATTGCTAAAATGAAATCAGTAGGAATTGTAGGAGTAGTTTCACAGTGGGTTAAAAATTGGCTGCAAGGGCGAATACAAAGAGTAACAGTAGGTGGGGCCGAATCTGACCTCGGTGCTGTGGGCAGTGGTGTCCCGCAGGGATCGGTGCTGGGACCTCTGCTCTTCCTTATTTACATAAATGATCTGGATATGGACATTAGTAGCAAAATAGTTAAATTTGCAGATGATACTAAACTTGGGGGTTTGGCAAACAGTTTGGAATCGACAAAAGTAATCCAAGATGATTTAAACAAAATCCAAAAATGGGCAGATACATGGCAGATGACGTTCAATATTGCTAAATGTAAAGTAATGCATGTGGGCAGGGCTGGACTGGCTATGTAGTCTACCGGGCAGATGCCCGGTGGGCCGGTCTAGTTTTGGGCCGGTAGGGCCGGTAGAATTATTTTATATAGCCTATATATATATTATACCACGGACCGGGTATTCCGAGGGGGCGCAATTATTTTTTCGTAGCACCCCAGGTCCGCGAAATAAACGAACTGGTCTCAGCTTTTTCGGTAGCACCCGTATTTTATGGGAGAGAGAAAGTTAGTAGGTGTTCAATTTGAAAAGGATTTAGGAGTTGTAGTGGATCAAAGCCTATCTGCATCAAAGCAGTGTGCTACAGCAGTGAAAAAAGCCAACAGGATGCTGGGATACATAGCAAAAAAGTATAGAGTACAAATCAAAGGAGGTTATATTAATGTTATATAACGCCTTTGTCAGACCGCACTTAGAATACTGTGTGCAGTTCTGGGCACCGCACTACAAGAGAGATATTGAAGCTCTTGAAAAGTCAAAGAAGGGCAACTAAACTGATACCTGGTATGAAAGGTAAAAGTTATGATGATAGACTTAAGGCACTCAATTTATTTAAACTTAGCAAACGCAGACTTAGGGGGGATTTGATTGAGGTTTTTAAATTCCTAAAAGGGATTAACAAAGTAAAATACCAAAGATTTTTAAGATAAGTGGGGTCAGCAGAACAAGAGGCCACAGGTGGAAATTAGTTAAAGGCAAATTCCGCACAGATATTAGGAAGTTTTTCTTTACACAGAGAGTTGTCAATGCCTGGAACAGCTTGCCAGGTCAGGTAGTAGAGGCAGAAACGCTCGGGCTATTCAAGGCCAGGCTAGATGTAGTACTAGATGTTCTTTAGATTAGGACATGATGAGCCAAGATGGGCCGAACGGCCCGTTCTCATCATTATGTATTCTTATGTTCTTATGTTCTTATCTCTTTGTGGCATTGAAATGTCTGATAGATTGATATGCTGTTATATCTGGCTATTGTTATGGCTGAAGTAAGATACCTATTAATGAAATTGACTGGAGTAGTTATTTTAAAATGAAGGTTTATATAGGCCCACATCCATAAAATAACAGTTAGTTAGCGATGTTTTAAAAACTATTATGTAGGCTATCGTTAAAGATTCAAACAATCGAAAATAAACCAATAATATCCTTGTGAGTTCGACAGAACCTGAAGGTGAGACGTTATAGCAGTGGACCTTCTTAAGTTAACTAACTAGAGGAAAACGTAGACATATAGTGAATCCACGCCTTGAAATAATCCCCGGTATTTGATACCAGAAAGAAAATGCATTACAATCGATTTTTAGATATTATAAATTGCTTGGTGGAATTTAATACAAAAATGAACAAAACCAAGAATATGTAAAGACAAAAAAAGGCTAATGAAGACATTACCCAGTGTGAAAAACAAATATTAAGCCAAATAGTTATTAGGAAATAGAATAGGAAATAGACAAGTCAACATTATGGGAAATTATAAAAATCTTACCTAAAGAGAAAAAAGGAGCAATTTTTGTTTGTACATTACCCTGATTTAATACATGTACTTGTACATATTATTAATATAACAATTCCCTCCTTTTACTAGATAGTTATCTAGTAAAATAGACCTGAAACCTGTGCTATGGAGGATTGGCACAGTGGGCCATGCCGGATTCACCATCCTCCTTGCCCTGGTGATGCTGGCGGTGATGGTGTGGGCCTATGTTCAAGGCTTCACACTTGTTACCTCAATGTTTAACATGATCTCCTTTGGCTTCTACGGCCTCATCCTGGGGCTCCATGTGCTGCTGCAGAGCCTGTTTGCCTTTGTGGAGCACAGAAA
>JAINUG010001217.1:0-28066 GCA_029706075.1 Aldrovandia affinis | reverse complement strand
TATAAATATTAGTTGGCTAGCAGTATTGTTTCTTCAATCATGAACCTCAAACTCAAACTCAGAAGGCTTTTTACAATTGCGGCCATTTACTTGCGCTGGAAACGGCTCGCAATTTGTCTCCTGCGCTTTTCCAAACGCATCCCATGCGATAAAAATTGCCTTTTAACCAACACAAACATTAAATAAGATGTATGTAGGCCATATAAGTTTAGCTAGCTATAAATATTTATGCTTTTAGGATTAAATAACGTATGGCGGTACTGCAGACCGCTGTTATCAGTTTCTCCTCATTCATGTTGAAGTGTCGAACTAGGAACCAAATTTCGGTGTTATGTTGGTTCCGCGTGGAAGGTAAAAACAGCAACACATGAATTTGATTGGCTCTTACCGGGCGATATCGCCCGAAAGTTCTGAATTTTCAACTTTTCTGTGTCGCCACGCCCATAAATCGCCAATCGGTCAATCACCAGAAGTCGCCACTCACAGAGAATCAATGCATTTCCGCAGCTCGTCGCCGAATCGCCCCCTGTTAGAATGCGGGGTAAGGCATGCTGTTTTACCACTGTTCTTGGTTGTTTACACACTGGGACAACAATAAAACAGTTAACCCCCTGAGGTCGACGTGGAGCGGCGCCGCTCCCAGCAGCAATAAAAGTATATTACTATTTCTAACTTCGCGATATTTTATCATACACACGCGACAAAAACATTGACAGAAACCTTAGAATCGCGACTTTCCGATTTGAGCACTGGCAAATCAAATGGGATTTTTTAAATTAGGTTAATTAGACCAAAAGTAAACCTTGTTTTTTACTCTGTTTTTTACCTTTAGTACCGTCCCCTTCTATTGACATGGTAACTAGGTGCGAGGTTCGGGGAGGTGGGGAGGGGCGTAAATATGTGTGAAAACGCCGGCGTAAACAAACACAAACTGTCCCGACAATTTGAAGCAAGATTTTATACAGACATACAATTTTATTCAAGATGGAAAGATTTTCTGCGCTGCAGTGTTTGAGAGCATCGATGGAAAGCGACGTAAGACAATAACTGACGGTAGTAAGTAACTATATTTGATCTGCCATGTTATCAAATACTCGATATATATTCAATATATGAATTCGTGTGTTAAATTGCAGCGTAAAACAATGTCCTGACATTATATCGGATCTTGTCTGTGTTTACGGTTGCGAGCTGCCAGCAACAGACGGTGTATGCTGATATTTATTTTATTTTACCATATTTTCAAATATCGGAAAAGTATTCACTGCTGCGAATAATTAACGGGAGGATATTTAACCAGCTGGCATTCTGTTTCGCGCTTGGACATTATCTAGCTTAGCTTGATAATACCTATTGTGATTAATGTTTCTTGCCTCTCGAGAACTTGTTTGTTCGTGGTGCTTGTTGTTGTTTAGATTCCCAGCGTTTAGTTTATACCACGTTTTTGGATACGTGGATTTACCTGTTTACTTTGATTTGTTTGTTCCTGTTCGTTGGTTTTGTTTTGTTTGTCTTTCCGTGTCTTCGCAGACACGGATTTTGCTTTCGCTTTTCCGACAGACGCTTAACGATAAATATCTTAAACCCAGAAAACGGGCTACTTTTGATCATGTGCCTGTGTCCACTGCCAAACACTCTGGATGTTGGCAAATTGGCTTCTGTTGGTTGCAATAAATGTGTACTCTGCAAGATGTCGGGAAACAGCGGTTTTGTGACGTTCCCTTGTGTCTACAGTTGACCAGAAACTGTTTTGAGAAGTGGCACCAAAGACTGTGAAAGAACAAATTGTCTCACCATGTTTTAATTTGGAATGTTTTGTATATAGTTTGTTTTCAATGAATCTTCCCAAATGAAAAAAAAACTTTCTGCATGGCTCACTGACTATTGCTTACTCTGATGGCTTTTCTCTTTGTCTGGCGGCCTTTGAGAGAGAGATGGCCCATCTGACAGATTTTACAGGTGTGGACAAGCCTCAGGTGTGGATCATGAATATTCTTGAAATTAGCATATAGCCCTCCCACAGCCTGAAATAAATGTGACCAGTTCTGATAAAAACAGGTTTTTAGCTATTTAGATCTCAGATGTGCTAAACTATTTTCACACCCTTACATAAACAAGACCTTGATGAACAAACGCATATTGGCAAAACACCATTCACTATAGTTTAGTGTGTGCTTTCACAACTTTTGTGACGGCAGAAAAATTTACTCTTTATAACTTGTGTGTTTGTAGATCTATTTACAAGCTGCATATGATACTGACCACACTATTGATGGCATATAAATGTAGCTGTGATTGTCCTTCAAATAAAAATATCAAACACTTTGGAGTAAGTGTGTGTTAAGTTGATGAAATTGAGATAAATATCAGACCATGCCAAAATCAAAAACCTCCTCTAAGCTTAGCACGGACCTCAGAGGGTTAAGCACATCCATCAAAAATTATATTACTTCTCTTTAAACTTCAAGCACGTCTTGGCTTGCATTTATTCCAGTTAACACTTTTTCAAAACTCTTCTTCAATAATTACAGTTTTTCCACACTAACACTGGTACTTGAGACACAATGACCACAACCTGTAACTCATGTACCAACCCCCTGAACCAATTCTGCTAAAATACAATACACAATCAGGGCCCGTATTCACAAAGCATTTTAAGGGTAAAAGTTGGTCCTAACTCCGCAATTTAGGAGCAACTCCGAAAAATAACTCCTACATTTTGGGGATAAGAGTATTTCACAAAGGGTTTGAGAGCTAAAAACAGCTCCTAAGTCCAGGAGAAGTTAGAAGCAGTCAAGAGGACTTCTAAGTTGCTAAAGACCTACTCACGGCGATCCGAAAATCTGCTGCTGCTGCAATTGTTGTCGCATTGCGGCCAACACTGGAGATATTGAATGAAAAAGGTACCGCCTCAATCATGAGGGTATTATATATATAATATTATATATATTATATATAGATACCCCCTGATTGTTTACGAGATGCAGACATGTAACCAACTGACTAGGCAGTATTCTTGATTTCATGTTAAATCAGTGACACGTAGCCTACATTTGCATTTTAGAATCTTTATTCGAATATAATAGGGGTGCATCGGATCATTTTTCGGATCAGCAAAAAAATAAATAACGGGGCCAAGGCGCGCTTTCCACCAAAAATTACCTGGAACTATTCTCAAGGTATTGAATGAATGATAATTTAAGATTTTCAATTTAAGTTATTTCACTAAATCTTTATTCGAAAATGTCACAAAATACATTTTTAGATTCAGTACGCCTTAGGCGATTTAACTAGGGTGGTTTTATGCCTGCATTAATTTAATAAAAAATTAAAAGATCGCTAATGTTTCAATTTAATTTAATTCGGTCGCGCTTTCTAAAAACCTGCCTCCCAGAAAGGCATTTAGTATGAAAAACAAAGCAAACCAAAACATACATGGTTGTCTATCTCTTCACTGTAACTCTGCATTGAGATTTAGGGAATTGTTACTTTAAAACGTAACAGCGGCAGAAAAACTGTATTTCTCTATGATGGTTCAATTTAGCTATTAATCCGCGGATCATATGCATGCCGAACCGTGGGGGTTGATCCGTACGGATCACGGATCAACTGCGATCCGTTACACCACTAGAATATAACAGGAACAGGTAGTCCTTTACAGTAGCATATCATTTATTTGCTAGGTTGAAATCGCGGGCAGAGACCCATCCCCTATATCAGCCAATCGCTGTGGGCATTCTGAGTAAGCTCGTTCATGAGAAACAACGTCATCCATAGCAACAACGTCAACCCCGCACTCACTCTTAGCTTGAAAATTGTAGGAATTCCTTAGTATGAGTTTATCTTTGCAGCTTTGTGAATAGGTTTTAAGGTGGGACTCCTAACTAAAAGGTTTTAGTGCGATTTAGAAGTACTCCTAGTGGTAAGATAAAATGCTTTGTGAATACGGCCCCAGAGCTTTATCAATAAAAGGGCCACAGGTGAGATCTTCTGTTTTGGAGCAATGGATGCCAACATAGGAGAGAGAGGCATAGCAAGAGGAGTGAGAGTAAGAGGAGGAGGACGAGGAAGAGGAAGAGCAAGACCAAGGAGAGCCATAATCTCTGATGAGATTCGGGCCACTTTGGTTGACCATGTGGTCAACCATGGTCTAACAATGAGGGAGGCTGGGCAGGGAGCACAACCAAACTTGAGCAGGTTCACAGTAGCGTCCATCGTCCAACTTTCCGAAATGAGAATAGGTAAGAAATCTACTCTCATTACAGTATTGTAGTACTGCATATCCAGGGTTGGGAGGGTTACTTTGTAAATGTAATTAGTGCCTGAATACTGATTACACGGCTCTGAAAGTAATCCGATACGAATACAGTTACATGTCTCAAAAAAGTAACGTATTCAGATTACTTTTAGAATACTTTTGGATTACTTACTTTTTCCATCACAGATGGGTATGTTTTGGGGTACAGGAGACATTGGGAAGCTGTTATATAGCCAAAGGTGGTGCTACTTAGTACTAAAAGGGTGCTCAAACTTTTGCACATGCCATGTTCACTTTTTTATTTTATCAGTAATACATTAAAATTGTTATTATGCATTACACTTTGAAAAGGGATGTCATGTTCAACTTTCCACTGTGTTGAGGTCAGGTCAGCTTCTGTTCATTTAATAATAAATACTAATACATTTGAGATGTCAATTTAGCTAAATATATGCAACATTGTATCTGCATTTTTTGTTGTAGTCATCATCATTAACATGTTATGGAATTAGAATGGACAGATTAAAAATTAATCATAATAAAAAGCAAAGGGAAATTGAAAGGCAAGTTGTTTTACTGTTTTGATGGCTCATCATGAGCATAACTCAAACACAGCATCTGAAACAATGTAATAACTTTTGAAACTTTTTTGGCACTGGAATAACAGCGACTTGTAAGGGATATGGCTTAGAAAAGTGCCAGTGTTGGCGGGCTGTGTAGCGGCAAATGCTCGGCAGTGCATAATGTAATTGACATATAGTAGGGTACAATTGGCTACCAAATTGGGAGAAAACTGGGAGAAAAAAAAAGAATAAAATAAAATGTCATCGTTTCAACAATAAAGAAAGCAGTATAAAATGAGCAGAGCAGTTAATGCGATGCCTCAAACTGTAGGCTAAGGTCAGGTAACAGCAAATTACTGCAGAACTGTGTTCATTAAGCTGAAGGTTAGCTAACGTCGACTTACTCCAAGTGCTTTTTAAGATTCGAAGTCGAGTCCTTTGATGCCGACAGTATCTTTATTCCTGGAAGACACAAGGTACACTGGACTGACAGATTTTTCCCATTTTCTTCTTTAAACTGGAAATTGTGTCGATAACGCAACGAACTAAAAGCTGACTTTTCTTCCTTGTCGCTATCAATGTTTGTCTGAGCGTGGGCGCGCGCTTTTTTTTAACGCATTTTTCTTAACGCAGTTTTTTGGTTCTGTGCAGCGGCTGTAGTTAGCTGTGTGATGATAATCATGTAGGCGTGAGAATTTCATGCTGTAGCTTTAGTAATGAATATCCACTCATTAATGTTTGTAAGGAAAACCTTCCACCAAGAATTCCAAGAAGTAATCCAAAATGTATTCACTTCAGGTTTATTAAAGTAACTGTATTCAGATTACTCGATTTTCAAATGTAACGCGAGCTGAATACAGTTACTTGATTTTTGTATTCTGATTACGTAACGCCGTTACATGTACTCCGTTACAACCCAACCCTGTGCATATCAATACAGTACTCAATGACTACAGTATTGCAAGTGGACCGTAGTACTGTAAACAGGAAGTATGTTTCATGTATGTATGAGATTGGGAACTGTATTCCTACTTTGTATTCCTACACAGTATTTACATTACATTACATTACATTATAGGCATTTAGCAGACGCTCTTATCCAGAACGACGTACAACAAAGTGTTAACCGTAGTCAAGAACGGTTTTAGCTGAGGGAAGTACAATTCCAGGTGCTAGGAGCACAGTATTGTACAGTATTTTACTTTATTTGTATCCTTTGCAGAACTGAAAGATTACCACCACAAGGTGGTAGGGAACGTCTTCTGTCTCCTGAACAGGAGACCGAAATCGTCAACATGGTTTGAGAAAATAACACCATAACACTAAAGCAAATACAAAGTAAAATCATAGAAAACAATGACATATTCCAAAATATTGACAGAGTGAGTTTATCAACACTGGACCGTGTCATGCGCCGAAACCAGATGAGGATGAAACAGCTCTACAGGGTGCCATTTGAAAAGAACACAGAAAGAGTCAAAGAATTGCACTATGACTATGTGCAAGTAAGTCTGATACATTCCCCAAATTGATGCATACTATCAGCACTGTATAGACATATTACAGTATTGTAATCCCAATGTTTTGTACTTCACAATATTGACTGCTCTAGGTCTATTTCTGATAGTGTCATGTTGTCTGTTTCAGAGAGTTCTTGAGCTAGATGCAGCTGCAGTGGTGCATGAATTCATCTTCATCGATGAGGTTGGTTTCAACCTTGCGAAAAGACGAGGAAGGGGAAGGAATGTCATGGGCCAGCATGCCATTGTCTAAGTCCCTGGCCAGCGAGGAGGGAACATCACTATGTGCACAGCCATTAACCACCACGGCGTCGTCCATCACCATGCCACCCTTGGCCCCTACAACACTGCCTGTCTCATCACATTCCTGGACACACTACACAACACACTCATTCCACCACCCCAGACAGATGGCCCAGAGCAGCCCAGGTGCGTTGTCATCTGGGACAACGTAAGTTTCCACCGGGCTGCTCTGATCCGCAACTGGTTCATTGACCACCCACGCTTTTCAGTAGTTTATCTCCCACCATATTCTCCATTTCACAATCTGATTGAGGAGTTTTTTTCTGCCTGGAGATGGAAGGCCTAGACCGCAATCCCCATATGCATATACCCCTTCTGCAAGCTATGGAAGATGCATGTGCAGATATAGCTGTAGAAGCTTTTCAGGGCTGGATTTGCCATGCTAGGCGATACTTCCCCTGCTGCTTGGCCAGGGAGAACATTGCCTGCGATGTTGATGAGGTGCTGTGGCCAGACCAAAACAGAAGACAGGATGCAGCCTACATTTTTTTTTACTCTATACAGTACATTTTTCTATTATTTGTTCTGTATGTAGAACACTTTATACATCCAATTTTGTGTTTCTTGGGATGTATACAGTATTTGGGGAAAACAAATTAAAACATATTTTTGTTTATATTAGTGTTTTATGTTTGAGTTTAAAAAACATTATACAAAAATATTTTACAACAGACTACTGTACATATGTAGCAAGTGTAACACTGAACATGCAGAGGGCATAAGTCTCCGGATAACATTACATTACATTATATTACATTACAGGCATTTGGCAGACACTCTTATCCAGAGCGACGTACAACAAAGTGTTAACCGTAGTCAAGAACAGTTTAGCTGAAAGCCACCCTAGTGGGAAGTACAGTTCCGAGGTGCTAGGAGCAACCACATAGTTAAACTAGGACCCTGTAGGTAAATCTGTAGCCACAATTCAAAGGTAGCAATAAAGCAATCAATGCAGAAAATAATGCCTAAGCCTAATACAATACATAAACAAGTAGACATGTGTAAAACTAAGCAACCTTGTCCCTAAGTTAACAAAAACCGGACTACGGGGAGAGGTGCACCCTGAAGAGGTGAGTCTTCAGTCATCGCTTGAAGGTGGCCAGGTTCTCAGCTGTTCTGACTTCTACAGGAAGGTCATTCCACCATCGTGGAGCCAGAACCGGCAGGAGACGTGACCGGGAAGCGCAGGTGCGGAGGGGGGGAGGTGCTAGGCGTCCTGAGGTAGCAGAACGGAGTGGTCTGGCAGGTGTGTAGGGTTTGAAGATCTTGAGGAGGTATGTTGGGGCTGATCCCTTGACTGCCTGGTATGCTAGGACCAATGTCTTGAAATCGAATAAGGCATAGGATAAGACATTCATACTAGTGTTTTCCATTCATAGTAGTGTTCTACATTGAGCACATCAGTGTTCAATTGGTTCTTAGAAGTGTCTATTCATATGATGGTGTGTGTGTGTCATTTGAACACAAAATACCATTTTGAGAAGACATAACATTGTTTTTAATGCAGTTTCATTTTGCAGGAGGTTTGTGAAGTTTTGCCTTTTGTGTGTATGTTTTTGGATTTGTGTGATGAGTCCTGAGAATATGAGGTATGCTTTCAGAAAATGTGTGTAAACAATTGAGAAAAACTGTAAAATTATGTTTATTTGCGTGCGTTGTGTCCTTCCTTCCGCTTAGATTCCTGGGTGATTTCGGCTACAGCATGTAATCCTGAAACAGGCCTGAGCACCCTGGTGTGGATTCATTACTCAATATATAATGTGGAGGTAGAGACTCTCCTTCATGTGACGGAGGAGGCCAGTGGACGCTGCAAACAGAGGTGAAACATGACACCAGGAGAGCCAAGCACCCGTTTAAGGACAAAATTGAAAAGGAACTTGGTACCAATAATCTCGACTCGAATGGGGCAGCAGATGGCTTTAATTCTGATCACATTTGGGCTCAGGAGTTAAATAATTTGTATCTCAGGTGTGGGGTACATGATTTTAGTAACAAAACTTCAGTATTAAAACCCAGCCTCATGAACACAGCCCCCTGCCCCCTGGCCCCTCGAACCTGTTATTTCCTCTGACTGTGTGGTTAAAACCTTTAGATATCTGCTCGCTCCTGTCCTGTGCAGGGCCATTAGGCCCCTCCTTAAGTTGTCACGCAGCCTTCAGAGGGTGCAGAGGCTGTGGAAACATTCTGCTGTGATCCCCTGCGGCCGACCACCAGTTCTGAACCATTTTACACCAGGCGCCTTGACCTACATTGTCACAAAGTCCTTTGAGAAAGTGATCAACATGGATCTTCTGGACAACAAGGCACCTTCCTGACCCGTTTCCCATCGCACACCGGGCCGAGCCCTGTATGTTTCACACACTGATGGCTGTCATAGCAGTACGAGCACGGACACTTGCTGAAGTGTGCAGATGACTGAGTTATGGTCAGTCTCATTCGAGCTGCTGTAATGAGCCACGGCCCTGATACTGATTAACTTGTGCACTGGTGCGATGGTGCATTCCCACACTGTCGCCAGGGGACAGGCATTAGAAACTGTTGCCTGCGATGTTGATGAGGTGCTGTGGCCAGACCGAAACAGAAGACAGGATGCAGCCTCATTTATTAATTTTTTTACTGTGTACAGTCAGTTTTTCTATTATTTGTTCTGTATGTAGAACACTTTACACATCCAACTTTGTGTTTGTTGGGATGTATACAGTATATTTTGGGGGAAAAATAAAACATATTTTTGTTTATATTAGTATATTTGTGTGTTTTATATTTGAGTATAAAAACATTATACAACAATTTTTACAATTACAATTTTTCTATTTACAACAGACTACTGTACATACATAGCAAGTGTAACACTGAACATGCAACACACAGAGAGTAAGATACACCTCAAATAATCAAACATGTGCCTGCATTACATTACAGACACTTTAATCCAAAGCCACTTACAGAAGGTGCATTTAGTTTAAGTAAATCAAGCACATCCCTCCCTAAAGTAAGCAGCCATACACGTAACCAACAGAAACACTGGACCCAGACCCAGGGTGATTCAGGTTGTCTCGGCTTTACTGATGTCAGGCTGACAATGGCGGTCACAGCCATGCGGTCTACAGCAGAAATATCTCTCACTTAAAACCCGTATGGATTCCCATTTAGCATTTCCCCACACAGACAACCCATTTTGTTTTCATAGAACATGCTGTTAAATGCATGAATATTAGCTAGCTGCCAGCCCAAAAAAAGACAACCCCTAACATTAACGTAGCTAACGCTACATGGCGTTTGGCCAAAATCTTGTTATGTGGGGAAAATGAACTAGCCAGCCAACCACGAGATAAGCAGCTAACTAGCAGAGCCGTCATTGAGCTAAAAAATATGTTCAACTAAACTTAACTTATTTTCAAACAGTCACACAATTACATATGTCCACAACATGGAGTGTATGGACCTGTGTTTTACATGAAACATATTTTAAAACAACTTTTCTCTGACAGTAGAAAGAAACCTGCAGCTGCTGTATTTTACTGCAAACAGTGAAGCAGGTTGAACGGGCGCTGAACTTGATGATGCCGCAGTGCAATGCACATGCGCAGAACAGATAACCTTGCCAGTAATGAGCCAATATATCAGCAGTAGAATACAGAGGTTGATGGAACTTATAATACGTACTGAATTTGTCACACTCACCCCTCCACACGTCCATCAACCTCAAAACAATAAATCAATCATATCACAGTGACTCTTCTGCTCTCCTGTCCTGCCCTCTCTACACACATACACACACACACACACGTATTGTTTTTGCTAAAATTTTGAATGAAAAAAGCATTTGTTAGTGAAGCTACTTTCAATTTCAATACAATACTATATACTGTTGTGTGTGTGCGTGTGTGTGTGTGTGTGTGTGTGCATGTGGAGAGGAGAGGAGAGGACAGGACCAGAGAAGAGAAGAGAAAGTTTCATACACTCACATTGTGCCTGTTACGTATATAGAAAATGTATTGAAATCCTGCCATTCGCAGCACATGTGATGTGCGCTGGCGCCATTTGCTGGACAAAAAAAGGAACTGCATGCTGGCTTTTGCCCAAAGTTCCAAACAGCACAATTTATGCTTGTAAAAGGCCACCAAATCTCTCCTTTACCCTCAAAACACAACGACAAATAGTTGCAAGTACATTCAATGAATATATAACTGAATGGAAAATATCTAACACATTATGATAGGAAAAAGGTGTTTTTAGCACAGTTTAGTGCGTAATGGGCGTAAGTGCCATTTTCATAATTTTACAGGAGAGCAAAAGCAAAACTTTGTATGATTGTATTTATTTAATTTATAACACCATATACAAACAACTAATGTTTTTAAAAAGATTCGCTTTTATTATTTCAATGTTTAAAAAAAAAAGAAGAAAAAAAGACATTATAACATTAAGTCTTTAGGTAAAAAAGCACTTATGCCTTTTTTTCGTGCTGACATTTCACACTCTTTTCTTCATTAATAAGGGCCTAAGTGCTATAAAGGAGAACAGTGTAACTTGAACACAGGCATGTTTTCTTTACTTCTAAACACCCACAAATAATTTTAACAAGTAAATTCAAGAACTTTATCATTTTTGTTTATTCTTAGTTAATCAACGTACTATTTAATTAAAAATATCTTTCAATAGTCCTAGTATGCAGTGTACGCCTATCAGAATGCAACCACAAAACAGTTTCACACACGTGAGTGAAGTAATTACATTCTATATTTATAGAACATTAAAACTCATACTAATTTCATATTTTCACCATTACAGGCATTCAAAGGTAATGTTTTGAAGTTAGACTCGAGTACACAGTGCCAGTATCAGTATCAAGTACAGTATCACGAAACGGTAAAAACATTCATTTTTTCATTGCACTCTGCAATGTTGTTATCCGGCTTATTACAATTACGAGAAGCTTTTTTCCTTTGAGTTCATCTTACTCTGCTCATCTTACTTGTTGTAACTGTCTTAAGTGAACTGTGTGAGCCTATTGGGCCTAACTTTCAACTTTCAAACCCCATAAGATTTAATATTCCCTCAAGGTCAAGTTTTATTGTTTATTTTCGACAGTAGTGTGACTGAACTGTCGGGAAAGATTTTATATGTGCCGTAATTTTGCCGTAATTTTGTTGTACAATCTTGTTCCACGGGGTGCAATTCTTCCTGTTTTCAGCATTACAAATTCCATCTCCACTGGTGTGCGTATAGGCAGACCTGGCAAACTTTTCTGAGATGTCAAGGGTTTTTAGAAACGTTTTTACAAACTCTTACTCTCGTACCCTGCACAGACAGGTTATATGTAAGTGAATGTTTCCTAACCTGAGTCAGCCTTCATTTTTGCCCTTGTCTGCTTTTACTATTTTTCAACACAAAGTCTCTCTGCCTTGTCTTATCTCCCAATGCCCAGAAATTATAACAAATGTTCTGTCTCTCTGTTTCTGGCCCATTTCTTGCATTACATTTATAACGGCATGTCAAGCAAGACTCTTCTTGCTGGCACAGTGTTTTTGTCTTTGTTTATGTAACTCTGTCCAGAATTTCTCTGTCTTTTCCGCAGATTTATTTTCCAATGATCTCTTTTCTCTTTTCCTCCCTCGTTGCTGCTCAGCTCTGGTTATGTTACTTTCATTGTCTGCAGTTTGTTCAGTGTCAGTTAATAATAATAATAATAATAAAGCTTTATTTATATAGCACCTTTCATACAGAGAATGCAGCTCAAAGTGCTTTAACATGTCGGTTAAAGGATTGTGCAGAAGAGGCCCTATCCCCTCAGTGCTGACTGACTGCTCCCCTGCCCCTTGATTTTGTTCATTAGTATTTGTGTTTAAAGGATCCTTCTCAGAACTGACTGACCCTTCAATCTCTCTGTCTCCCTCGTTTTCAGCAGGTGTGTGTGCCTCATCTGGTTGCTCCTTCCCTAATTCATGAAATATCAAGTGTTATAATTCCAATCTCAAATTACACATTTTATCACTCATTTACTCATCTGAGAAGTGTTCACCTACTATAGGCTACGTAAACTATAACTAAATATGAAGGATATTCACTACAAACTGAGTCTACACTTTGACTTAAAGGGGCAAACAATTCCTAAAGGGTTACTTCAGTTTTTTATACTCGGGTTCAATATTGCACACCCCAAGGTTCTGGTTAGATACTGGCTAGCTGAGGCCATTCATTTCCAGTAGCATTGCTAAAAAGTGCAAACAAGCCATAGTGCCGATTTAAAAACGTTTTTTCAACTATTTGACAAGAACCTTGGCATGTGCAATATTGAACCCAAGTATAAAAAGTGGCGGCACGGTGGTGCAGTGGATAGCGCTGTCGCCTCACAGCAAGAAGGTCTCGGGTTCGAATCCAGGCTGGGGGCCTTTCTGTGCGGAGTTTGCATGTTCTCCCGTGTCCGCATGGGTTTCCTCCGGGTACTCCGGTTTCTTCCCACAGTCCAAAGACATGCACGTTAGGCTAATTGGAGAGTCTAAATTGCCCGTAGGTATGAGTGTGTGAGTGAATGGTGTGTGTGCCCTGCGATGGATTGGCGAACTGTCCAGGGTGTATTCCTGCCTCTCGCCCGAACGCATGCTGGGATAGGCTCCAGCCCCCCACGACCCTGACCAGGAATAAGCGGCTTAGATAATGGATGGATGGATGGATGAATTTGTTCCCCAGTTAGCTGTAGTGTTTGTATCTGTGGCTTTCCTAGCCCTTCTATCTAGTGTGCTGGTATCTCCGTTGTTGTTCCCCAGTTAGCTAACATTCTATAATTTGTTGAGCATCTTCATGCCTTTAATGTTGTTAAGCAGGATAGTCTTTCAGTCATCAAACCTGATGCACTGCAATTTTATAAGCCTTTTGATCTGCAAATGTCTGCAAGTGGCAGTGACACATTGTTTTATGTTGTCTTGGACAGCTACAGTGGGGAAAATAAGTATTTAGTCAGCCACCAATTGTGCAAGTTCTCCCACTTAAAAAGATGAGAGAGGCCTGTAATTTTCATCATAGGTATACCTCAACTATGAGAGACAAAATGAGGAAAAAAATCCAGAAAATCACATTGTCTGATTTTTAAAGAATTTATTTGCAAATTATGGTGGAAAATAAGTATTTGGTCACCTACAAACAAGCAAGATTTCTGGCTCTCACAGACCTGTAACTTCTTCTTTAAGAGGCTCCTCTGTCCTCCACTCGGTACCGGTATTAATGGAACCTGTTTGAACTCGTTATCAGTATAAAAGACACCTGTCCACAACCTCAAACAGTCACACTCCAAACTCCACTATGGCCAAGACCAAAGAGCTGTCAAAGGACACCAGAAACAAAATTGTAGACCTGCACCGGGCTGGGAAGACTGAATCTGCAATAGGTAAGCAGCTTGTTGTGAAGAAATCAACTGTGGGAGCAATTATTAGAAAATGGAAGACATACAAGACCACTGGTAATCTCCCTCGATCTGGGGCTCCACGCAAGATCTCACCCCGTGGGGTCAAAATGATCACAAGAACGGTGAGCAAAAATCCCAGAACCACACGGGGGGACCTAGTGAATGACCTGCAGAGAGCTGGGACCAAAGTAACAAAGGCTACCATCAGTAACACACTACGCCGCAGGGACTCAAATCCTGCAGTGCCAGATGTGTCCCCCTGCTTAAGCCAGTACATGTCCAGGCCCGTCTGAGGTTTGCTAGAGAGCATTTGGATGATCCAGAAGAGGATTGGGAGAATGTCATGTGGTCAGATGAAACCAAAATAGAACTTTTGGTAGAAACTCAACTTCTTGTGTTTGGAGGAGAAAGAATGCTGAGTTGCATCCAAAGAACACCATACCTACTGTGAAGCATGGGGGTGGAAACATCATGCTTTGGGGGCTGTTTTTCCGCAACGGGACCAGGACGACTGATCCGTGTAAAGGAAAGAATGAATGGGGCCATGTATCGTGAGATTTTGAGTGAAAACCTCCTTCCATCAGCAAGGGCATTGAAGATGAAACGTGGCTGGGTCTTTCAGCATGACAATGATCCCAAACACACCACCCGGGCAATGAAGGAGTGGCTTCGTAAGAAGCATTTCAAGGTCCTGGAGTGGCCTAGCCAGTCTCCAGATCTCAATCCCATAGAAAATCTTTGGAGGGAGTTGAAAGTCCGTGTTGCCCAGCGACAGCCCCAAAACATCACTGCTCTAGAGAGATCTGCATGGAGGAATGGGCCAACATACCAGCAACAGTGTGTGGAAACCTTTGTGAAGACTTACAGAAAACGTTTGACCTCTGTCATTGCCAACAAAGGGTATATAACAAAGTATTGAGATGAACTTTTTTATTGACCAAATACTTATTTTCCACCATAATTTGCAAATAAATTCTTAAAAATCAGACAATGTGATTTTCTGGATTTTTTTTTCCCATTTTGTCTCTCATAGTTGAGGTATACCTATGATGAAAATTACAGGCCTCTCTCATCTTTTTAAGTGGGAGAACTTGCACAATTGGTGGCTGACTAAATACTTATTTTCCCCACTGTATGTGGTGTAAGCCTTTATTGATCCCGGGGGATTAAACATTTTGTTTAATGTTCTAATGATAAGATAAGCCTTTATTAATCTGGGGGGTGGGATATTTTTTGTTTTGTTTTTTGAGAATGTATTAATGTTTTATGATGTTTAATTAAAACATAAAAAATAAAATAAACACTTATTGTTACATGCTGATGTCTATGATTTATTGCTTATTGGAACTTTTAACACCAGTTTGTTGTACATCATAATACCAATACACTGCATTTGATACTAGATAAGTGTTCATTTTCAACTCCCAGAGGGTTGAGGCTAATGTGAAACCTAACACCAGTATAATGTACATTCAACACTAGCCTAGTGTACATTTTTAACTCTTAAAGGTGTTAAATGGGAGAAGACTTTATCACTACCGTAGTGTTACTATACACCAGGACAGTGTAAAATTACAACATTAACAGTGTTGGCTGCAGCCAACACTGTATTAGTGTTCCTCTTATCTGTGTTGGTGTTCACATCTTACACTCTTAGTGTTGGTACAGTAACACTATGATAGTGTTATATTGGCAACACTTTGGAAAGTGTTAATTTAACACTTTGGTGGTGGTTTCCATATATACACTTTCAAAGTGTTAAATTTAACTCCAAGGGTGTTGAATTCCGGCATTCAAATTTGCTGTGTGCAAAAACCTTGATGCATGCTTTTATCGCATCGAGGCTAGACTATTTTAATGCCTTATTATCTGGCTCCTCTAATAACTCTCTAAAGAGTCTTCAACTAGTACAGAATACAGCGGCACGTATTTTGACTAGATCCAAGAAGTATGAGCACATTACTCCTGTGTTAGCATCACTAAATTGGCTTCCTATTAAATATTGGGCTGATTATAAAGTACTGTTGCTAACTTTTAAAGCAGTGAACGGACTTGCACCTTTATATCTGAGCGAAATGATTGCCCCCTATAAGCCGACATGACTGCTTCGTTTCACAAGAAGCCGGCCATCTATTACTCTCTAGAATTTTGAAAAGCTGGTGGTAGAGCCTTCTCTTTTAGAGCTCCTCTGTTGTGAAACGGTTTACCAAGCCATGTTAGGGATTCGACACAGTTCCAATTTTTAAGTGTAGATTAAAAACATATCTTTTCAGGCTAGCCTACTGCCAAACATAGTCTAGGTGGAGAGATGGAGAAGGCCGTGCCCTAGTGTCTTATGGAGCTTATGGCGCTGAATTGCAGTGTCTCTCTATAGCAGTAGTGTAGTACAGTTGTAAATATATACATACAAACAAAAGCGCAGTAGGAATGTAAATATCTATGCAGTGTTCTATAAGTGTAACTGTAGGTGTAACCCCGTTGACAGCCGTGCGATTGCTGGACTTGTAGTTGGTGATGTGCTGGATGCCCTGCCACACCCGCCGTGGGTCGTTGTTGGTGAAGTGGTCCCCAATCTTCCTCTTGTAGGCCGCTTTAGTATTTACCTTCTTCCTTCTGTTTGGACCTTTCATGAGCCAATTCATGTCCCCACTCAGAGCTGCCTGCTTCAGAGGGAGAACCTCCACTCACTGAAACACAAAAACAACAACAAGGCCTTTTACACTACAAGTCAACCACACTGTATTCTCTAAGATAGCTAAGAGTCTTTCTCTTGTGTTCTCTAAAGAATTGACAATATTAAATCTGCCTGTGTATTTCATCTTGGCTTTAATAAGAAAACAAGATGAATACATTTGACTTTTTCACACAAAGTAACTGAAAAAAATGACAGTTATGTAAATGTAATACTGTATATGTTTGCTAAGCTGACTTGTATACCACATTAGCACTTGACACCACAGTTACAACAGTCATGTTGTAAATACTCTGCACATTGTTCATTGTGTTCTCAAAAAGTGGAGGAGAGGTGATGGACTTTTAGTGTGCAGCTAAACTGTAAAATAAAATCTATACTGTAAAAGGTAATGAATAGAACTCACTAGAAGGGGGGGTTACTTCAAAGCTATCCCTCCTCTTCCTGACTGGCAGTGTGGATCCCTCTGTCTCTGAGTCATCCACAACTGTCGCCATCCTCTCTATCAGCTCCTCCTCTCTTCTGCTCCATTCCTCCTCAAGCTTCTGTTTCAGCTGCTTTTCATCCACTTTCTCTCCTTTAAACCCCTCATCACTCTCTTCTTTGGTGAAGTGACCACTTCTGTTCCTGGCCACCATCTCCTCCATCTCCCCTGTCAGAGAGAAAGAACACAATATATTCCTCATCAAGAGTGTTAACAGGCACTCAGCTCTAAGACGCCGGACTCGAACAGAAAGTTCATAGCGGTCTCACCCAGGGATACAGCTTAGCTCTCAGCTAATGCTGAATTTGACAGCGTGTGTGTAATAAGTTATGAGCGACAGTACGAGTGAAATTATCAGTCATTTGTCGAAATATATTTGATAAATTCTCAAAACTGAAATAAATAAATCAACAAAGAACATTACATTACTATTAAATGTCAACTAACTTCGAAAGTTAAAAAAGACTGTTCATCACCAAGCCTAGAATGAGCACTAGTTAGCTGTTCGCGAGATACATTGTTATCTAGCATCGTAACTAGCTTGCCAGCTATTTCGCTGTCTACAACAACTGAGAGGAAAAAGTTGTTCGTTTTTAGCTTAATAAAGTCTAAGTAATTTTTTCAGCCTTGTGTCGCGGTGTATCTTGTATTTTTATATACCTATTTCACCTTTCTGTACCCAGGAATCCAGGCGTGTAGAAGTTGGTCTCCCACCCACCCACAAAATGGTGTCTGCGCCTGATTTCAGAGAAATGTGAAACGCTGGCTTTACTTTTTTTCAACCCGACCACAGCGTCCCTCTCTGTGAGCATTAGCCCAGAAGCCACGCCCAATATGGCCGAAAGTGTGTCGCATGTACTTCAGGCTTTGAGTTTAGATTTCTTTCCCGTTTTTATGGACGTTTGGACAATATACGTATCTATCTGAAAATGAAGGCCTACGGTGTAAACATTTTCAGTTTTCAGACAGCCGGAAGCATTTTATGCAGTGAAACAATAAAATGCTCTTTGAAGTAGTTGTTTCCATTCGTCATTTTTTCACCGAAATATTCTACCGTTCTGAAAGCCTGCTTCAGACAAACAGGAAACATGTCCTCTTTTGTACAACGTGCAAACAAAACAAATCATTTGTTGAAGACGCCCGGACTCGAACAGAAAGTTCATAGCAGTCTCACCCAGGGATACAGCTTAGCTCTCAGCTAATGCTGAATTTGACAGCGTGTGTAATAAGTTATGAGCGACAGTACGAGTGAAATTATCAGTCATTTGTCGAAATAAGTTTGATAAATTCTCAAAACTGAAATAAATAAATCAACAAAGTACATTACTTAGTATTAAATGTCAACTAACTTCGAAAGTTAAAAAGACTGTTCATCAACAAGCCTAGAATGAGCACTAGTTAGCTGTTCGCGAGATACATTGTTATCTAGCATCGTAACTAGTTTGCCAGCTATTTCACTGTCTACAACAACTGAGAGGAAAAAGTCTCTCCAACAATCGGACTAAACATTGGAAAGTTATCCGTTCGGAATGGCCACAAAGTAGCTCTACGAGTAGCCAACTCACTGCCGTGAAATCCAGAGAGAGCTTCTACTCGCTGCGATCGGGAGGCACCGTGTACCCGTTTCAAGGCAAAGGGAACCACAAAATGGTGTCTACGCCTGATTTCAGAGAAATGTAAAATGTCGACGAGAGAAAGTGAAAGTGTTTTATGAGGTGGAGTTTGAGGTTACAGTTTCCAGACTCTTCGCTGTCTAAAAATGATGTTGCAATATATTGTGAAGCCATTAACATTTTAGGCATTTTAAGCATTTAGCAGACGCTCTTATCCAGAGCGACTTACAAGATGTGCATTTATACATGGTAAGATCAACCATTGTTCACGCGAAAGATCAGTGCAGTAATACAGAAATAGACATCATTGTTGGCAGAATTATTATTATTATTATTATTATTATTTTTGTATTTGTATACAGCAATAAACATAAATACAAAAAGCAGTATAAACAGCTTACGAAGTCTCCTAGTCCTCACCTGCTAGAAGCCTGAAGTGGGGGAGGGGTGGAGGTCAATAGCGCCTCTGAAACCAGGCTGTTCGCGAAAGCGCCTCCTTTCCGTGCATCAACCTTTTAACATGTCATAGCTCCTCCTGCCTTGGAGCTTGACGTCCTTACCACTCCCACTTAGCTCAATCCCTCATTCTGCTATTGTTGATGTTGTTGTTTGCCTCATGTTGCCTAATTCCAGTTATCCAATCCCTGATAAAAACAACTACAACAGGACAATTTCGGGTGCAACGGACCCAAGAAAGGGCATTAATAATATAAATGATGAGGAAAAAGGGGGGCAGATTGCTAGGGCCCTGACTGAAACACAATGGTAGGCAGAGGATAGGAACCAATGCACGGTGTCGCTACACAGATGAAGGGGGGGGCGGGGTGTTTCACTGTAAATGTCATCCAAACAGGAGCCAACGAGTATCGAGACGAGTGTGGAAACCCTGTGAATGCTAAAGGTGGTCCACTTGAGTTCGGTAACCCCCTCTGCGAGTGCGGTGTGAGAGCAGGTGCTGGCTGGGAGCAAGCTGGTGAAAGATCCCCGGTTCTGGGCCGGCTATGCGGGAGACAGCCCTGATGGAGAAGACTGGCACCAATGGGACGAGGAGGAGTGATCCGATTTCCTGGGCATCGTGGGTGCTGAGGCGGCCTCACCACAGTGATAACCCTCCACGGTGTGCAAAGCACCTGGGTTGAAGAAACTTAACATTTACACTGACTGCACACGCATACATGGACCGAAGCAGATAATAACACATTGGAGTTGCTGCGGCTGTTCAGTGGCAGATGTCATCATCACATCCTTTTTCCCCAAGAATTGTTGTGGAAATTCTACTATTCAAAGGAAGCGAGACTGTGATCTTAAGTTCAGAGGTCACAATAATCACAACCTGAGGATTATCTACTCGTGCGAACATCTACTCCGGCTAAAAAAGACGATGTTTTCAAATAATGCGCTTGTAAGAGCAGCACGTCGTGAACACAGTTCCGGTATTTAAACGTTTTTAAACGTTGTTTTGTTGTTATTATGTGTATTTTGTATTTTGTATTTTGACCGCCATAAACCCCTCTCTTGGGACTATGGAGAGAGGATCTAATAATCACAACCTGAGGATTATCTACTCGCGCGAACATCTACTCCGGCTAAAAAAGACGAAAGTTTTTTCTGGGACTCGGCTTCACATTCTGGTTGAAATTAAGCAGAGGTCAAGAGGGGTTCGTGGATCTGGAAAAGCTGCATACAAACGCGCATTCCACCCAAGTCTACCAACTATCGTTATGGGTAACGTGAGATCACTTAATAACAAGATTGATGAACTTGGTGCGCTTATTAAGACGCAAAGGACTATCGTGAGAATCCTGGCTTGGCAGTGACGTCACCGAGGAATACACATCCTTGACCGGTTTTTCCAGTATACGGGCAGACAGAAGCGAAACGAATGGCAAACGGCGGGGTGGGGGTTTAATTCTTCTGGTGAATGAAAGCTACTGCCCCCTGAACAACATCACGGTCAGAGAGAGAATCTGCATTAATTAATTTATTAGGTTGACTATACTTTTATTGTCTCTGTTTTAAACCTTAGAATTGAGTATGATTGTTATGTGTATTTTCTTGATTTTTATTATCCTTTTTTTTACTTTTGTCTTATGCCTATGTATGTATGTATGTATGTATGTATTTATATGTGTATATTTATATATATGCGTGTATATATGTATATGTGTGTATATATATATGTATATATATTTTTATGCCTTACTTTCCCTGTAAAGCACTTTGAGCTACTGTTTGTATGAAAGGTGCTATACAAATAAAGCTATTATTATTATTATTATTATAACATGTCTAAAAGATGCTATACAAATACAGTTTATTGTTATTATTAGTGGTGGGACTCGATTAAAAAAATTAATCTAATTAATTAGAGGCTTTGTAATTAATTAATCGAAATTAATCGCATTTTAATCGCATATCAATATTTGACACGAGAAGCAACATTTTTCAATTCAAATGGATTTTGGTATACGAGTGAATCAATTAATAGACATATACATAAGTTTAACCCCCTGAGGTCGGCTGGATCGGCGCCGATCCAAGCAGCAATACAAGTATATTACTATTTCTAACTTCGCGATATTTTATCATACACACGCGGCAAAAACATTGACAGAAACCTTAGAATCGCGACTTTCCGATTTGAGCACTGGCAAATCAAATGGGATTTTTAAAATTAGCTTAATTAGACCAAAAGTAAACCTTGCTTTTTACTCTGTTTTTTACCTTTTAGTAACGTCCCCCTTCTATTGACATGTTAACGAGGTGCTAATTTCGGGGTTGGTGCGTCGGGCCATGTGTGAAAACGCCGGCATAAACAACACAAACTGAAGAGGACAGTCTATGCTGATATTTATTTTATTTCGCTTGTTTTCAAATACTCGTGAAAATATATATAAATTCCGCGTCTTGTGACTACATATTCCGCATGTCGCAATGTAACAAATTGCAATAGGCACAGAAAATACTTTTCAAACAGCCTAAAATGTTATAAAATATATCGTATGTCTGTGTTTACGCTTGCAATCTGCCAGCAACAGTATATTCACGAGTATATTTTCAAATACTCGTGAAAATATATGAATTCCGCGCCTTGTGACTACATATTCCGCATGTCGCAATGTAACAAATTGCAATAGGCACACAAAATACTTTTCAAACAGCGTAAAATGTTATAAAATATATCGTATGTCTGTGTTTACGCTTGCAATCTGCCAGCAACAGTCTATGCTATTGATTTTATTTCGCTTGTTTTTTTATTTTTTTTTACATCTTGTCTGTGTTTACGCTTGCAATCTGCCAGCAACAGTCTATGCTGATATTAATTTTATTTTGCTTGTTTTCAAATACTCGTGAAAATATAGCCTATGAATATCGCGTGTTGTGACGCCAAACATTCCGCGTGTTGCAACGTAACAAAGAGCCAAAATGAATATTCAGGTATTTAGCATTTAGCCCTCCCACAGCCTGAAATAAATGTGACCAGTTCTGATAAAAACAGGTTTTTAGCTATTTAGATCTCAGATGTGCTAAACTATTTTCACACCCTTACATAACCAAGACCTTGGTGAACAAACGCACATTGGCAAAACAATTCGTCACTATAGTTTAGTGTGTGCTTTCACATCTTTTGTGACAGCAGAAAAATTTACTATTTTTAACTTGTGTGTTTGTAGATCTATTTACAAGCTGCATATGATACTGACCAAACTATTGATGGCATACAAATGTAGCTGTGATTGTCCTTCAAATAAAAATATCAAACACTTTGGAGTAAGTGTGTGTTAAATTGATGAAATTGAGATAAATATCAGACCATGCCAAAATCTAAAAACATTAAAAGCTTAGCACGGACCTCAGGGGGTTAAGCAGCAAAATCTTGTTTATTTTAGCTACTACACAGACCAGTGCAATTTTTAACAAAGTGCAGCAATTTTAGGAATATGATAGTGCAAAGGACCTTTGGAAGAAGCTGCTGGATTTTTTTCGAAATTGTCTTTCTGCATGGCAGTTCATAAATTGTGTCAGACGACGCAATCTGTAGCACCTTTTCTAGCCCCTTATCTTCGACCACCAAAAGTGGTCTACAGTCCACGGCAATCCAGTGAGCCAGTGAGTTGGTTACTTTGTTAGACGTGGTCTTACTCATCTTGGCTCTGAACCCCGTCATCTGGTCGAGTGTGGGTTGGCGACTCTGCTTGCTCGTACTAGGACTAATGTTAGCCTGATCAGCGTTAGCTCTGGCTTCCACGCTAGCTGCAACATGTTTAGCATTGAGGTGATACCGTAGGCTTGAAGTGCTCCGGTGATATGCAAATTCTTTGTTGCACAATGTGCACACAACTATTCTCTTATCCACACTTCCATCAGGGAGTTTTTTATATCTAAATATCCCATCCACCGGGCCAAACAACGCGGTCTCATCTGGTTCTTCCATGTTCGCCTACAACGCTCTACTCAGAGTCAGGGTTGCCAGGTCCAGGAAAAATATCCAGCCCAAAGTCTGCTTCAAACCCGCACAACGGAAGCTTAAACTAGCCCAAAATGTAAAGTGTCCTGAAACGTTGTTTGCCAAAACTGTATATTGCAAAGCATTATTGGTATAGCCTACTACTCTTTGACTTGTACTTACTCTTTTCTGTTCTCTCTCTCTCTCTCTCTCTCTCTCTCTCTCTCTCTCTCTCTCTCTCTCTCTCTCTCTCTCTCTCTCTATCAAAATAAATATACAATTGAAAAACATTAATATTCGTTGTCTGTTTACAACTTGCGGGGAAAACACGAAGCTGCTCAAACCTAAACTAAAAGTTCAGCACCCGGGGAAGCGAGTATGACTGGAAAATAGGGAATCCCCTGCCTACTTGAAAAGGGATCAGATAAAATTAATCCAAATCCAAAATGGTTTATAAATAAAATCTGGAAAGCGAGCATAAACGACAAATAAGAAAGGTTCGCCAGACTACCGAAAATTAGAAGCTGAAAACACTAATAAAAGTAACAGTCTGTCTTTTCTCGCTCTAATTTCTTTGTTGCATCCAGCCTGACCCCCCTTCGTGCGCACTCTACTCCGTGCTATTTTCTCATTCTTTGGGCCCATTGACAATGCATGGGAAATTGGGAAAAAGGGCCAAATTAGAAACCGACACCATTCAAACTTTAAACGGGAGAGGACTACCTCTATTAAGACGCCTTTTTTACAGAATGTTTATACATGCTGTAATTTTGAAACAGGAGCCGTTTATGTTTTGAAAGCGTCTAATCGCAAAATACTTTTTTTTTTTTTTTTAAAGAGTTTACCAGGCGATTTCGATGTCCTTACACCTCCTTCATTTTAAATCATACCGACACCATTCAAACTTTAAACGGGAGAGGACTACCTCTATTAAGACGCCTTTTTTACAGAATGTTTATACATGCTGTAATTTTGAAACAGGAGCCGTTTATGTTTTGAAGGCGTCTAATCGCATTTTTTTAATTTTTTTATGAGTTTACTAGGCGATTTCGATGTCCTTACACCTCCTTCATTTTAAATCATACCGACACCATTCAAACTCTAAACGGGAGAGGACTACCTCTATTAAGACGCCTTTTTTACAGAATGTTTATATATGCTTTACTTTTTAAAACAGAGCCGTTTCTATGTTCAAATCGGCTTGATATGCATTGCAGAAGAACCGTTGCTAAGCAACGGCTTAACTTTACAGAAAAAGTCAAACCGCTTCGTTCCGACATGTTTTACACAACTTTCTGGACCGATTTGAACGGGGAAAAAGCCTAGTTATTGAGGCGGGTATCACAGCGAATACATTGCGAAGTTTTACACTGGTTTAACCGCTAGATTTATCGCTACGTTACAAAATGTCACCGCAATGCTAGCGACCATTGTTTTTAATGGGTAGCATCCTAGCAACGTTTCAGAGTTCATTTACACAAATTTCTCGACCGATTTGAACGGGGAAAAAGGCCTAGTTATTGAGGCGGGTATCACAGCGAATACATTGCGAAGTTTTACACTGGTTTATCCGCTAGATTTATCGCTACGTAACAAAATGTCACCGCAATGCTAGCGCGACCATTGTTTTTAATGGGTAGCATCCTAGCAACGTTTCAGAGTTCATTTACACAAATTTCTCGACCGATTTGAACGGGGAAAAAGGCCTAGTTATTGAGGCGGGTATCACAGCGAATACCTAGCGAAGTTTTACACTGGTTACACCGCTAGATTTGCCACTGCATTAAAATCATTTTTCCAACAAAAAAAAACTAGACTTTTTGGAACATCTGAACACTGTCTCTAGCACACTGAGCCAACCTTACCAAACCACACCACACCCCACACACACACGCACTCTCTCCACACTCTCACACACGCACACGCACTCTCTCACACACGTGCACACACGCACACACACACACACTCTCACACGTGTGCACACTCACACACTCTCACACACACACACACACACGCACACGCACTCTCTCACACGCATGCACACTCACACACTCTCTCTCTCACACACACACGCATCTCTCTACTCCGCTCCGCTCCTACACATCTGTGTGTGTGTGTGTGTGTGCCCGCGTTATTGCTTGTGTGTGGGGAGAAGGCACCCTCAAAATTTCTGTGGAATTTTTTCTAGTGAGTATTTATTATTCTCCCGTTCAAAACTTTGGCGCGCTACTAGTCTCTGTTTACTGTCTCTCAAGTAATATAATTATTGCTTTATTTGCATACAAATATTTCAATGTACCGAATCCCATGGTCACCATATGCTGTAACAAAACAATTTCCCCCAGAGGAGAAAACAGCAATATTCACATCATGTGACCCAGAGCTGAGCACTTCAACAACCTTATTTGCAAGGTTCTGTATCTATAAAATAATTATAATCCTATGAAATAAACTCAAGTCTCAAACCATATATGTCTCCATCTACTTATATTACAGCAGTGACGTGCCGTGAGGTTCATGGCTGGTGAGGCACTGACTTCATCACAATCAGATTTACAAACATATGAATCCTACAGAGTAGCTTATTCACCATTTGATTGGCAGCAGTTAACGGGTTATGTTTAAAATTTCATATCAGCTTTCTTTACACTTACAAACTGTAGCACACAAAAAAGCACATTTAATTAAAAAAACGTTATTATGGTCTTACCGTTACTTATAAATGAAGTCCATGCGCCGCTCCTTCAAAACAAAAGCATCGCTGTAGTAGCTGGAATAGTGAGCACTAGCTGGAGCAACTTTGTCGCCTCAGGAACAGTTTGAATGAGATCCTTCTGGGCCAAAAAGCTAAGAAGCTGTCCAAGAGACTTACATTCATCCCTCACCGTTTGTGAGCTATACAGTCCAACGAGATTCGCCTTTAGTTCCACAAAGTGGAAAGCGGCTCTTCTGACCCGTAGTCTGAAGCAAATCCTTTAGCTCCGGCGTTGGTCTTCCGTTAGTTATTACCTCCTGCTTCGATTGAAAGTCAATTTTAGAAAATTGTTTGAGTTTATATATGTAATCCTCCATTGTGAAAGTAAGGCCAGACACGACTTAAAAAATAAACTGATGGCGGCACTTTACTTGCTAACTGAAGATCGTAGCTTGCTGTCTTACTCTGCAGCCGAGGAGTCGCAAGAAGAATCACTGGGATCACGACGAGTGCCCCCTACCGTGAGGCAGGAGAACTGCGTGCCTCACTTAGTGCCTCTTCGCAGCCGTTTTATGATTGCTCAGCACAAGAAACACGTTACACACATACAGTTGTTGACAAAAAAACACTGTACTTTATATACATCAGCTAAACTACGGAAATTTAATTCATATAGCAAAAGTGTTTGAACATTTTAATAGCGACATACAGAGAGACAGCAATACGGTCTCACTGCATAGTCATTGCGCAATCCATGGTGAGGCTCATCTAGCTGCTGCCTCACAGCACGTCTCTTCTCAGTATTTGAACAGTAAATGTGAAAATTCGGCATTTTGAATAAAAAAATTAAAAAAAAATAATCTAAAACTGGTGAAGTTAGATAAAAAGTAACTTTATAGTGCAAATCACTGGATAAATATAGCCATTTAATTAATTTTTTCATTTTACATTTTTTTCTTTCCATGATGACAGGTGAGGCACGGCCTCCCCTGCCTCCCCTGACGGCACGTCACTGTATTACAGTGATGTTTACATTGTGATCTGTAAACAGTCAATTGAAGATTTATTATCATAAATTAGCTGACATCTTCAAATAGTAATGAGGTAATGATAATGTAATGTCATACTAATGTACAAACATACACGGGAGCTATCACGTTGCATATCGGTGTCAGAGGTAACAATCTCTTAGGCTTCAGACAACACTGAACTGTCATTACAAATTATTATCATTATTATGAATGAAATGCCAAGTGAATGCCCTTATTGGAAATAACTTTTCTTTCTCACTCGTACAGGATTTTGCGACACACTGTTTGAATAGAAATTCTTGGTAAATAAGTAGTATATGTATGTATAGTATATGTATTGTGGCAGCCCAAGGGGCTGCACAACAAAATGGCTGCCTGGCCTCCAACACATGGGAGCCAGGAAACACTACATTTCCCAGCAGACCACAGTAACACCTGAACGAAGTCAGGCAATGGGGACTAACGGCCAGCTGAAAACCATTTCAAGGCCTATTTAAAGGGCTGATTCCCACTACACTGGGAGAGGAGTAGGAATGTGTTGGTGAAGGAGTTGCTGTGTGAGTTTGGAGAGTAAGAACATGTGAAGTCGTTGACTAGCCAGGATTTGTAAAGAGTGTTGGAGTGTGTTTGTTTGTTTGGAATTGGATTGCTTTGGGATTTTGACTGCGGACTTGGACCTGGATTTTGGATTGGATTGGACATTGACAACGAGAAAAGGATTTGTGGACTTTGTGTTTGTATTCCCCTGAAGACCCCACCCTTTGTTTTGTGTTTGTTAGTATAATAAATTATCATTTTGGTTTTGAATACTGCCTCCTCCTGGTTCTTGAACTTGCCTACGCCCTCTGCAAGGTCCGTGAGTGTCGCCCAACCCCTGGGGACACCACAGTATACAATTCTAAAAGGCTGGAAATGCAGTTACTGTAAAGTTTAACTTAATTGGCATGTGTGGATACTTAAATGGAGCAGGATGGAGACTATGTTTATCTATATGTCTTTCGGTTTGAAATCAAACTTGTTTTCAACAAGCTTTTCATTTCTAAATAATAGTATTT
>JAINUG010001216.1:0-28130 GCA_029706075.1 Aldrovandia affinis | reverse complement strand
ATACACATAGACTTTTTCTTTGAAACAAATAAAGATGAGACTTCTGCCTCTACGAGATGGGAGGCATTTAAAGCCTATATTCGAGGGCAAATTACTAGCTACACTAGTTCAAAGACCAATAAATTGAAGTTCGAATTACAAGACTTGGACAAGAAAATCAAACAATTAGAGAAGGAAGTTTATACTGACAAATCAAAAGCCCCTAATCAAGAACTACTAACCCTTAGAGCAAAATATAATGCACTTTCTTCCTCTAAGGCTGAAAATAGCTTAATAAGATTAAAGCAATCCTTTTATGAACAAGGAGAAAAAACTGGAAGGTTGCTTGCTTGGCAAATAAAAAAGCTAGACTCCGAGAGAGCTATTAATAGTATCCAAATGCCAGATGGCAGTATATCCGCTGACCCTGTAGAAATCAACAACACCTTTGCATCTTTTTTCCAGACCCTGTATGAATCAGAAACTCCCGAGCTTAATCAGGACCAATCTCATTTCTTAAACGAGCTTCAAATCCCTTTACTATTAGAAGAAGACAAAATTCAACTAGATAGGCCACTTGAAGAATGTGAAATTTTAGAAGCCATATCAAATATGAAAGGGGGAAAATCTGCAGGACCGGATGGATTGCCAATTGACATCTTCAAATTATTTAAATACAAATTAGTAAAACCCTTGAAAGCTATGTACGAAGAATCTTTTCAAAATGGCCATCTACCTCCTTCTTTAAGAAGTGCATTAATTGTATTGATTTTGAAACCTGATAAGCCTCCAACTAAATGCGAATCCTTTCGACCAATTTCTTTAATGAATTCCGATACTAAGTTAATAGCTCAAATTATGGCCCTGAGATTGGAGAAATGCCTCCCATCTCTAATAAATATGGATCAGAATGGATTTATAAAAAATCGCCAGGCGTATTATAATATTAGAAGGTTATTAAACATAATGTATGAGAAAGAGGGGGCCCAGGACACCTGCATTCTCTCACTTGATGCTGAAAAAGCATTCGACAAAGTAGAATGGTCATACATGTTTGAAGTGCTTCTCGATTTGGCTTTGGTGACAACTTCTGCCAGTGGGTTAGAATCCTGTACTCTGGTCCGGTGGCGGAAGTTGTCACCAATAACATTACTTCTAAACCATTTAATTTGTATCGTGGAACTCGTCAGGGATGCCCTTTGTCCCCAATGTTATTTATTCTGGCCCTAGAGCCTTTTGCAATTGCAATTAGAGGTCACCCTGTTATTAAAGGAATCCAAACTGCAGATCTTGAACATCGTGGTAGCTTTATACGCCGACGATACAGTTATTTTTCTGACTAATCTTAGTAATTCTATTCCAGCTCTTAATAATTTGACTAATAGATTTGGGAAATTCTCTGGATACCGAGTGAACAAAAATAAATCCTTTATTCTCTTTCTTAATGAGCAGGAAAGATTCCAACCTAAAATTCAACATCCATTCATTAATGCGACTAATGGATTTAAATATCTTGGTATTATTATTACCCCCCAACTGAAATTATTAATTCCTGCCAATTATGAGCCATGTATAGCTAAAGTGACAGATTCTTTAAGTAGATGGACTTCCCTTCCCCTCTCCTTGATCGGACGTATAAACGCCATTAAAATGAACGCCCTTCCCAAATTTTTGTACTTATTCCAATCTATCCCACTTGCACCCCCTCCGAAATTCTTTCTTAACATGAATAAACTCTTTACAAATTTTATTTGGAGCAATAGAAAACCAAGACTGCGCCTCACCTTACTTTACCTTCCATTCGAAAGAGGGGGCCTACAATTACCAAATTTATTATGGTACTATTGGGCAGCCCAGTTGAGAGCGGCTTCATTATGGTTCTCTCCACACCTACACATATCCTGGGTGAATATAGAAACATTGGATACAAACGGGCTTGGCTTAGATGCATACTTATACTCCGACTCAGTTAAAACTCTGAAGAAAAGTACTCTCAACCCTTTCGTCAGAAACACTCTGTTGGTTTGGCATGAGGCACAGCGCACTCTAGGCGATGCTCCTTCTTTGTCTTGTTTCTCCCCTATTTGGGGTAACGCTAACTTTAGACCTGGGAAAAATGATTTGGGATTCAGACAGTGGTCACAAAAAGGTGTCAGTAAGATCAAAGACTTGTATAACGGAGATATCCTCATGTCATTTAAGGAACTCCAGGGAAAATATGGTGTCCCGCAGACCCACTTCTTTAAATATTTGCAGCTGCGCAGTTTCCTTGGCTCAAATCAGAACCACTTATTAAATTGTCCTCCTCTCACAACTCTTGAACATCATGCTATTAATCATCAAGATGAGAAAGGTCAGATCTCCCTGCTTTATAACAAGTTTTTAAGTAAATCCAAGGAGTCATCTGACTCTAAGAGAGCAGCATGGAGTGAAGACCTGCATGTTGAAATTTTGGACTGTGAGTGGAAGCAGATTTGTGCTAAGGCCCAATCCCTCTCAATAAATACTAGACTTAAGTTGATTCAATTTAACTGGACTATGAGATTGTACATTACGCCAGTAAAGATAAATAAATTTAACCCAAACATCCCAGACAAATGTTTCAAATGTCAAACTCATAAAGGTACGCTACTTCACTGCATCTGGGAATGTGAAGAATTGAAAATATTCTGGAAGAAAGTAATACAATTAATTTCCCAAATTACTTCTAAAATTATCCCCCTCTGCCCTAAACTCTGTATCTTGGGTCTCTACCCTGCTGAGCTATCTTTGAAAAGGCATGAAAAGAAAATGGTTGACCTCTGCTTAATTCAGGCAAAACGCCTGATCGCCATTTACTGGAAAAACACGTCATGTCCTTCCATCAGCCATTGGCTTAAAGAATTGTCTAATTGTCTTGCATTAGAAAAATTAACATATAGTATGAAACATAAGCTCGATGAGTTTTACAAAATCTGGGGTCTATTTTTACATTTTCTTGCGGATGTGGATCTGCGGGACAGCCTGAACCCATAACATATGCAATGTATATTCTGCTTGGAGCTGCATGTCGGAACTTTCTGGGTTTTTGTGCTTTGGCCATGGTGATTGGTGAGCTGCATGTCACCTCCCGGAGCTCTGCTTTTAAGGGGCCTGGGGGGCAACGAGTGTTGGCCAATAGAGGGAAGTGCGTGCCGGTGGTGCCTGATGCTTGATTAAGTCCAATTCATAGACCAGTGGCATAGGAAAGCAAATTTTTAGCCGCATAGGGGTTCCGGCAGGCAACTGTAATACTATGTCCATCCGGGTGTAGGCGACTTGTGATTTAACTTCCTATGTACCTGAAATAGGTCTGAAATTCTCACATCCTCACTGTCTTCCACACGCCTGATGGAAAATATTGCGACTGTCTTTCATCTTGTTACTAACGCTGCTACTTTTTTTTATTAATTTTTTTAAATTATTATTATTATTATTATTATGTTTTTTTTTTTTGTTTTTTTTTCGTATGAGATAACATGGGGGGTGGGGGTGGTATTTTCTCTGTGGGAGGGGGGGGGTGAGTATGGTAGGTGGAATATTTCAAACTGATTGTATGTCTGTACATTGCTACCTTGTTCTGCCTACAAAAAAAAATCCAATAAAAACATGTATAAAAAAAAAAAAAAAGAAAGTAAAGATTGCCTGCACTAACAAGATGAACAAAATTATTTGTGGAAAAAGAAAATGTAAAAGCTTAATTAAGAGTTCAATCGATGAATATACATTTCTTTGGTTTTGACAATTCAAGACTGTCTCATTGGCAACATTAGATATTTTCTTTAATTGTTTTATTAATTATATTATATATACTGTATATATATACAGTACCAGTCAAAAGTTTGGACACACCTTCCATCTGGATTACAGCCAATTTGGCACTCCTTCATTCTTCAGCAAGATAACAACCCGAAACACACCTTGAAGTTGTGCAAGCACTATCTGGTGAAGGAGGAACGTGAACGACAACTCGAACTAAAGACCTGTGATAGAGAAATTCTGTGTTTAAAAATTGTTTCTGAATAACTTCACATACTTGTACTAAATCTGTTTCTTAGAACTGTTTCGCAGAGAGCTGGCTACCCGCAACAGTCTCAAGGGCAGTGTGCCATGCCAAAAGATTAGACTCGTACGAGGTTCTCCCAGAGATGGGGAAAATAACTGTCTTGTGACTGTTATATGGGAGAGGCTAATGCATCTGACATGGAAGTATTGTGTATAAGAGAGAAATCTGCTGGAAATTAGTTGTTCTTTGTCTGACAGGGAGGCATTGAACCCCAAATGCATTTGGTTAAATAAACTCTGCTTGATTTTGGTTAAATGTTCTGTTTTCTCATTTGGTGCAAGTATTCTCTATCCTCTTTGAAGGTCTTCTGAATTCGTGACCCTAACCCCTGGCCTGTCCAGTGTCCAGACCTCAATCCCATAGAACTTGTATGGGACAAACTGGAAAGGAAGAGTCAAAGCAAAGCAACCCACAAGTTTCTCTGGGAATTGCTGCAGGATAGCTGGGAAAACATGTCGGGTGATTTCCTGCTAAAACTTATTAACCGAATGGCCCCTGTTTGTGAGGCTATTCTCACGCCAAAGGGTAACTATTTTGAGGAATCCAAGATTCATTTTTCAATTCAATTTTCTTGAACATTGCTTTGATGTTCCTTTTGTTTATTGTTACATGTGTTTTTGTCATTTTCAAGTATTTACAGACACGTATACGGCGTAAAACATTGTCATTTATGAGATAAACCTAGTTTCCAGCAGGTGTGTCCAAACTTTTGACTGATACTGTATATACAGGTAACTCTCAAAATAAAAGAAAGACCAGTAAATCAGGGATTCTATAAATGGGTGCAGTACCGATAGTGTCCATCGGGGGTGCCATGGGTGGTACCGGCAGGTAGTCCCTCCCCTTTCCAATGATCCTTTAGATCAGGGGTGTCAAACTCATTCCATCGAGGGCTGAGTGTATGCAGGTTTTTGTTGCAACCAGTGCCCTACACCAGGTGATTTCACTAATTAGCTTCCTTCTTCAACCAAGGAGGGGAGCTAATTGAAATCACCTGGTGCTGTGCACTGGTTGCAACAAAAACCTGCATACACTCAGCCCTCGATGGAATGAGTTTGACACCCCTGCTTTAGATCCTTCGGTCTGTGTTTGTGTACTGCCCTTTTCAATTCAAACCTCACATTTTCAATTGTGTTCAAGTTGGGAGACTGAGATGGCTGTTGCAAAACAATCATTTTGTGGTCAGTTAACCATTCCTTCCCGAAAGATTCACCTTCCTGGCTGGGGGGAACCAGGTTTTTACACAAAATGTCTTTGTACTGGCTGGATTTCATGATTCTAGTGACCTTAACAAGACCTCCAGGACCAGTAGATGCCAAAAAATGACATAACATCAAAGATCTACCACAATATTTCTTTATAATAATTGTAATATATTCGTAGGTATAGGGCCTTTTCAACATAAGCGCCCTTCCTCTGACGCAAAAATCCCCTGCTGGTGCGTATGGCCAAAAAGCGAACTTTTGGTCTCATGTGACCACAACACCCGGTTCCAATCGGATATTGGCATTGGATCTCTGATTGGCCATGGGTGTTATCTAATGATTCAGGGTCCTGTAAATCTTTTAACAGATTAAGTTTCTGGTCAACGTGATAAGATTATCTTTTCATAGATTCATGAAAGTGTATGTATTATATAATTGATACAGAACACGGTGGCTTTTTCTTACAGTGGTGAAGTATGAAAACATATTTTATTGATAATGTCATATTCTAAGAAATGGAGATTGTTGATCTGTTCTTGTATTTACAGTGCCTTTTCCCCTTGTGTATTAGATACGATTGCATCTCAAAAGGCAAAAGGGAAAGACCAGCTACAGAGAGTCTACGACAGCCTGAATACACAGAAAACCAGATACAGAGAGACTATGATGGATTGGTAGTGAAATTCTCCTTTCTGGATCAGTACTGTCCCCTCAGATCAGAAAGTGAGTGGCGCTACTCTGCTTATGAAAGATAACTTTTACTTATTGTTCTTAACTCTTAGTTCAAAGTATGCTGTTTGGTGTTTATAGGTCATTGATAGAAAACTGTTACCTGTTGTTTCTGTACAGAGAGAGTGTGTAGACCCTGTCCAGAGGGCTGGGAGCTGAGCAACTCCAAGTGTTACTACTTCTCTACAGAGGGGAAGAGCTGGAATGACAGTCGCAGTGACTGCCTTAAACAGGGAGCTGACCTGGTGATTATAGAGAGTAAAGAGGAACAGGTAAGACACTGTGAATGAATGGATGAGAAAGGGAGGGACTGGTGGATAGAAAATATATCAATAATATAGATTAATAAATAGGCTTTGTAAACTACTTATGTTTCCGATAAGTTGTTGGATCTTAAAATCTGATGTGTGTTTGATGTTGTTGTCTTGGTGTCTCTGTCATCAGAGTGAGTAGTACATTTTATATTTTTACATTTTAAGCATTTAGTGGACGCTCTTATCCAGAGCGACTTACAAGACGTGCATTAATACATGGTAGGAACAATCATAGTTAGCGCACGAGATCAGTGCAGTAATACAGCGAAAGACATCATTGCAGGCATCTGCGTAACATACCTGTAACACTGGGAAGGAAAAGGTTCGTGTAAATTATTTTTATTTTTTTTGGAGTATAGGGTTGAACAAGTAAACAGTGGTGAAGACAATTTAGCTAGATGGACAGAGTTCAGTGGTAGTGGAGTCTGAAGAGGTGGGTTTTGAGTCTCTTGGGGAAGATCGCAAGTGATTCTGCGGTCCTGACCGATTGCGGAAGGTCGTTCCACCAGCGAGGGATCAGGACAGAGAAGAGGCGAGACCGCGAGGGGCGGCTGCCAGGCGCCCGGAGGGATGGGACAGTCAGTTTACCAGAGGAGGCGGAGCGGAGGGATCTGGGAGGGGTGTAGCGAGTGATGAGTGACTGGAGGTAAGGGGGAGCAGTACCTCTGGCTGCTTGAAAAGCAAGCACCAGTGATTTGAATCTGATGCGTGCTGCGATGGGGAGCCAGTGCAGAGAGGAGAGTAGAGGGGTGACGTGGGTGAACTTCTTCGCTGGTTGAACACCAGACGAGCGGCAGCGTTCTGGACTAGTTGCAGTGGCTTGATGGCACAGGCCGGAAGGCCTGCCAGCAAGGAATTGCAGTAGTCCAGACGTGAGATCACCAGGGCCTGGACTAGGAGTTGAAACTGAGTAGTGAGTCATTCTGTGTCTTTGTTCAGGACTTCATCTCCAAACACAGAAGAGGAGGTTTTTACTGGATTGGACTGAGTGACTCAGAAACAGAGGGGACCTTTCTCTGGGTGGATGGAACCCCTCTGCAGGAAGATAAAGCGTAAGAAATCTTACAGACACATTACAGGGGATCAATATACAGACAGAAGAGAAACTTTGTATGAAACAACATTAACTTCCATCTCATGTCCCAGAGTCACACAATATGTATGGACATTTTCAGCTATGCGGTTGAATTAATTAAACAAAATAATTAATATCAATTGAAAAATATTTATTTACAACATTGTGTGTGTACACGGTGGGAGTGATTTGAATGCTCCAATATTAACTCCCATAGAGAGGAGTCTCCACAGACTAAACCCTGTGCATCCTTATTCATAGTCTGCAGAGTCATACAGTGCAGTCACAGAGACAGCAATAGAGAGAGCATGTGAAAGAGTAGTGACTGTATCCCTGTTGGCAACAATAGAGAAGTAGCACATCTGTGTCTCATTCAGTCTCTCTGCTTCTCTTACAGATTCTGGGCGAGGGGACAGCCAAATTATCGTGACAGGTCTGAAGACTGTGTATTTACTGTGCATGGTCAGAATGAATGGTTTGATGTACACTGCAGTTTAATTAGGAAGAGTGTCTGTCAGACTGATGCCCTTCCTCTCTGAAATCATCTTTTTATGATGAATGATTGAAATGCATTTAAAAGAATAGCTGTAATCATTTGAATGGTAGTTTTTGTATTTTCAGCAGAAGTGACAGTAGGTTAATGCCGTGTCATAACTTAATGTTGTAAACCACGTGTCTACCTTCTTGCTGAACGTATTTAACCCCCTGAGGTCGGCTGGATCGGCGCCGATCCAAGCAGCAATACAAGTATATTACTATTTCTAACTTCGCGATATTTTATCATACACACGCCGCAAAAACATTGACAGAAACCTTAGAATCGCGACTTTCCGATTTGAGCACTGGCAAATCAAATGGGATTTTTAAATTAGGTTAATTAGACCAAAAGTAAACCTTGCCTTTTACTCTCTTTTTTACCTGGTAGTAACGTCCCCCTTCTATTGACATGGTAACTAGGGGCGAGTTTAGGCGAGGTGTGTGGGGAGGGGCGGGGCCATGTGTGTGAAAACGCCGGGCGTAAACACATAAACTGTCCCGACAATTTGAAGCAAGATTTTATACAGACATACAATTTTATTCAAGATGGAAAGATTTTCTGCGCTGCAGTGTTTGAGAGTATTGATGAAAAGCGACGAAGACAATAACTGACGAGGAGTAAGTAACTATATTTGATTTGCCATGTTATCAAATACTCGTATATATATTCAATATATGAATTCAGCGTGACTACATATTCCGCGGTTGCAACGTAACAAATTGCAATATGCACACAAGATCTATGGAAGAATACTTTTCAAACAGCCTAAAATGTTATTTATTTAGCTTGTTTTCAAATACTCGTGAAAATATATGAATTCCAGCGTCTTAGTGACGCCAAACATATTCCGCGTGTTAGTAATTTAATCTAAATCCCTAACGTTAGTAGATTAGTTGGTTAGTTCTATACACATCTACCTAATATATACAAAGTGCAATCTAGAAAGTAAGAAGGAAGAAAACGAGATAATAAGCGAAGGAAAACCCCGAAAAGTATAAACTCCCGAAGTGCATGACAAGACAAGGTGTGGATCTCAAATAAACGGAACAAGGACAGACAGGGAGCAGAACGTGACAGAACAGGGAAAATGCAATACTGGATAAAGAATAATGAATAAGGACTGAATGAAAAATAAACAAAGGCCAAAAAAACAACAGAACAGGAACTCAGAATATAACACTGATGGCCCAGTGAGATGGCCCATCTGACAGTTCTTAGAGGTGTGGACAATGAATAATGAATATTCAGGTATTTAGCATTTAGCCCTCCCACAGCCTGAAATAAATGTGACCAGTTCTGATAAAAACAGGTTTTTAGCTATTTAGATCTCAGATGTGCTAAACTGTTTTCACACCCTTACATAACCAAGACCTTGATGAACAAACGACATTGGCAAAACAATTCGTCACTATAGTTTAGTGTGTGCTTTCACAACTTTTGTGACAGCAGAAAAATTTACTATTTTTAACTTGTGTGTTTGTAGATCTATTTACAAGCTGCATATGATACTGACCAAACTATTGATGGCATACAAATGTAGCTGTGATTGTCCTTCAAATAAAAATATCAAACACGTTGGAGTAAGTGTGTGTTAAATTGATGAAATTGAGATAAATATCAGACCATGCCAAAATCAAAAAACGTCTAAAAGCTTAGCACGGACCTCAGAGGGTTAAACAGTATAAACTGAAACATATTTTATTCACAGTACATCCACAAAATCATAAAATAATCAATGAGCAAATATAAATTAGAGCAGTAATCAGGGGCTTATAGATGCCTTTATTTCCTTTAGCAGGATACTGTAAATGGTTCACTACAGTAATGACACAACTGCTATGATTCAGAATACATTGTACGTGAAGGCACCTGCTAATAAAATAATGATCTCAAGAAAATTAAATAAGTGACTAAAAGCTATTTTTTTGTCACCCCTAGAGACTGTGAACTAAAGACTCAAGCCACCTGTATCACACTCTACTTGTGTCTCTGTGTGGCTTTGTTTTCTTTGTTAAATCTCCCTCCATCTTTCTGTCTCAGAGAAGACATGAGACCATGGGTGGAGGGAGTGTGAAAGTAATCCAAATATTAACATAAATATGAAGCTATTTAAATAGTCAGTCAACCTGACATTCAAGGCTTTTGTTTGAACACATATTTGTAAATGCATTGATTATTGTGTAAAGCTGTGTTGAGCAGCTGTAAGTGGCTGTACTGTAGGTGTTTCTGCATTAGGCATTTGTATTTCCTGGCCCTTGTTAAATCTGTATGTTAATTTGAAGCTGAAATAAATATTTTATGTTTCTTGATTACCACGTTGTCGTCGTTCGTTCCTCTCTTCACATCAACATGACCACGTGTCCTCACAGAGAGCTTGTTAGTAGAGAGGTATAGTTTAGCTAAACTTCTCCCATTTCAATGGAAACTTGCATAACTTTGACCAAGGAGAGGTTGTGACACACTCTCTCTTACTCTCTCACACACACACCCCCACACACCCATGCATACATACACGCACGCACATACACACTCACACAAACAAATGCCAATGCACAGAAGATGATGACACACAAACAGTGTATTTTCTGCTGGTATATTGAACACTATACTGAATGTTCTGCCAATTCTCCTCCATTGTCATTTCTCTGGTGAAAATTAAGCCCTATATGATTTTGGATGTAATATTTTTAGTATAGTAGAATTAATCAAAACAAGGGTATAAGGAGACAGTAGGTTAACAAAATGCCTCCAAGTGTCATCAAAACATCTTTAAATGCATCAAGTACTTGGTTTCAAGATGATCTCCTAACAGGTCCAGTGTGTGTGTGTGTGTGTGTGTGTGTGTGTTATAGGTATGGTATGCAGCTGCCTACAACGATGTCTATCGCTGTATTACTGCACTGACCTCGTGCGCAAATATGATTGTTCCTACCATGTGTTACAGTTTTTTACGATTGCTTTGACTCATTTTGCACAGCAGAATTTCAATGTACAAAACTCAAAATACAAAGTTCCAAACTGACTTGCAGAATTCTTACCTTAACACACTACATTCTATGCTGACATACAAAGTGCAAAACTGTTAATACAAAGTGCCAAACTCTAAATTATAGGCTCCATTCTCAGAATACAGCCACCTAATATTACAACAATGTTCAAACGCTACAAATGCAGATCACTAAATCAATTCAACAGGTGTTTGTAGTCATGAATCATTACTTCCAACAACCTTGCCCAGGTGAGTAGCACTGCAACACAATTGATCATCTCTTCACCACAACATAAAAGGCTGCTTAGAAACCTTTCTGACAACTGCCTGCCTTCGCTGCCTTGCAAATGAAGATATCAGATGCGACGTAGATGAAATTCTGTGGCCAGATGCAGCAGAGAGGCAAAATGCTGCTTAAACCCACGTATTATGTTGGACAGATTTGACCCGAATTTAGGTGTTTATCATCACAAAAAGGCTGGTTACTGCAACATATTTGTTTTAGCCTGAGGCCAGGTGACTTTGGCTAATTTGGGGACAGAAAATTGACATCTTGATGTTTTCTTTTATTTCTATAAGCACTTTGAAACTTCGTGACTTCGAGGGGACCTTCGCAACCTGCGGGAAGTCTTCGCCGCCGTCCGCCAAGCCGGGCTGTTCCTGAACCCGAAGAAGTGCCAGTTGTTTTCCGGAGGGAAACCGCGTTCCTGGGGCACGTAGTGAGCGCCGACGGCGTAGCTACCGACCTGGCTAAGATCGCTGATGTCCGCGACTGGCCGCCCCCCCCACCAACGTCAGCGACCAGCGAAGCTTCCTGGGCCTCGCTGTTACGGTTAGCTCTCCTCGAACCAAACCATAACAAAAACCAGACAACAATTGGGGTAAGGTGCAACAATCTTTTATTGTCTAGGGATAATAATAATAATACACCATCTGCGTATATGAGGGGAGCCAACAACAAGAGTTGGTTGGAGCAGCCAGGCCACAGATTAGAATTTCCAAAAGGAATGCGGCAGCTCTAGGTTGGATAGCTCTAGCTATCTATATATATTTAGCTCTAGCTCCTTTATGAAAGCCTCCTCCCAGGTGCGCTCAATCAACTGATTAGACCTGGGAGGAGCAAAAGAGAGCAAACAGAAAAAGAAATAACGGCCAAGGGCCGTAACACTCGCCTCCTACTACCGCAGGTACGTGCAGGACTTCGCCACCATCGCCAGCCCGCTTGACCGCTTGACCGACGGCGGCCAGCCGGACGTCAGGGATGACCCCTGCGCCCAGGCTTTTAATGTCCTTCAAACCGCCCGCATCACCGCTCCTGTGCTGGCGAACCCTGACGTGAACCGCCCGTTCATCCTGGACTCAGACGCCAGCAATGTAGGCGTCGGTGCTGTCCTGTCCCAGCACCGTGACAGCGGAGAGCAGGTGATTGCGTACTACAGCCGTGCTCCATCTGCCAGAATGCCATGCTCATGGGCCCAAAACAGAGGCCTAGGGCCCATGGGCATCAAGATTCGGCCCTGTAGACAGCGCTGGTCTGTTTGAGAGATATGCAAATCACGTTAAATTACAGTGCTGCTGATTTTACAGTTTTGTTTACGGCGCTACTGCTTTTATCTTTTTTCTCTCTCGTGCCCAAAAGTAAGTCTTGTCAAAGTGAAAAGGTAAGAGGCCAGCGCTCTCACAGGGCTTTAAGTTCCAGTTCCATTTTTTTACGATTGCTTTGACTCATTTTGCACAACAGAGTTTCAATGTGGGTGGCACGGTGATGCAGTGGATAGCACTGTCGCCTCACAGCAAGAAGGTCTCGGGTTTGAATCCAGGCCAGGGGCCTTTCTGTGGTTTCCTCCGGGTACTCCGGTTTCTTCCCACAGTCCAAAGACATGCACGTTAGGCTAACTGGAGAGTCTAAATTGCCCGTAGGTATGAGTGTGTGAGTGAATGGTGTATGTAGTGCCCTGCGATGGATTGGCGACCTGTCCAGGGTGTATTCCTGCCTCTTGCCCCAATGCATGCTGGGATAGGCTCCAGCCCCCCCGCTACCCTAACTATGAATAAGCGGCTGAAGATGAGATGAGATGAGATGAGTTTCAATGTGCAAAAGTCTTAATACAGAATGCCATACTGCTCATTTTGGGTTCAAAATCGAATATAGCAGGCAAAATAAAAATACTGGTGTCAAATGAGAAAATATTCGATGCGAAAGTTTATCATAGCGCCAGAACATTAGATATTTTCAACAGTGAAGTTAAATCATTTACTGCATTTACAATATACAACAGTGATCATCAAACAATGCTGCCAACACACAAAATCCTAAAATGTAAATGTGTTTCTGTGTATCATTGATGCTGCTCTGCAGACACACTTTCCGCTTCTTGAATCTTTCCCTCTGTCGTCATATACATCCCTGAAGACATCTCGAGTGTTACGAAAGCTTCTGCTCTTGTAACATCCTCAGTGCTGGTGACTGGTGTGTGTGTGTGTGTGTGTGTGTGTGTGTGTGTGTGTGTGTGTGTGTACCTGTGTGTAGGAGTGTGTGTGTGTTTGTGAGAGTGTGTGTATGTGCGTGTATGTGTGTGTGTGTGTGTGTGTGTATGTCTTTCCCTTTTCATTCCTACATTATCAATCACATAATTACAGTTTTTTACGATCGCTATAAAGTGTTTTTCAATACTTTTAACACTTATCCCAAACTCTTAACACACCAACACACCTACCATACACAATTGGCAAAACGGTTAATTTCATGCTCAAAATCACACATTGTAAACTAAACACCAACACTAATTTTCAAAATACAAGAATACACTAACACAATACACTAGGTCTACCAAAACACTGCAAACATTTCTCAAAATCAAATAATTCTTCCAAAACACTAACACATGTTCTCTTCCAACAGGAACATTTAGTCAATCAGAGCACAATGTCATAAAAAACACTAACAGCAGATGGAATTACGGAAACTGCATTACTTTACATGTGTCAGTTCTACCTTTATACAATAGACAATATATTGTATTGAAGATAAATTGTCTTTTGCACTGCAGTTTCTTTTGAAGCCTCTCTACATTTTTGTTTTGTTGGGTTTAGTAAATACATGCATTTTGTATATTTTTTTGCAAACATTCAATACCAAAAGTGAATGACCCATCTCAGAGTAGCTTTATAGAACGTACAGTTTATGAAAAAAAGGAGACAGTAAGTGACAGAATTGGTCCATTAAAGACGTTATTTGCAACGGGAAATTACTGCAAGAGAACAAAAATATGCAATATAGCTGCTGGTCACCATTGTGTGGAAATACAAAATATACAAACAGAAGAAATAAAAAAAGAAAAGTACAAAGTCCTCTTCTAATCTGCCCGGTCTTCTGCATTTGGCCACATGTTCTCACCTTATATCTTCTTTGGCAAGGCACGTTGGGAAGAATCTTTTGGCATGCCTTATCCACCCCAGGCCCAACTGTGGCGCTTTTGCCAATTATGTTTCTAAAATACGCCATTTAGCAGACGCTTTTATCCAAAGCGACTTACAGTAGTGAAGGCATACATTTTCAGTATATGTGGCCCCAGTGGGGATTGAACCCACAACCTAAGCTGCCAACGCTGTGCTCTACCAACTGAGCCACAGTTTCTTTCCTGCCAACGCCTTTTCGCCAAGTTGAAGCCAGCCTCGTCAGTGTAGATCATGTCATGTGGGGCTTGATTGGCCTCCAACTCCATGACTCTCTGAAAGTAATCAAACACAGTGTGTGTAAATGCCTTGCTGTACAGTATACTTACTGTATGTCCTACCCCAGGTTTATACCTGAACATATTGGTGACGGAGTACTTTGATGCGCTCACTGTTCCTTTCAAAAGGAACTTTATACAGTTGTTTAATTCGGACTCTGTGTTTAGCCAGAGTCCGAGAAATGGATGTTATGCTGATTCCTTCAATATTCCCAAAGACAAGGTTGTCCTCTACAACTCTGACCTGAATTTCCTTCAGTTTTATCTCATTGTCAGCAATCACCATGTTGACAATGGCAAGCTCCTGTTGTTCATGTAGGAGCTGTCCTCTGCCCCCTGAAGGAGGTAGACGTTAAATCCTTAGAGGAACAAAATACAGTTACATATTAGGGACTGGAGGCATACAGTTACTGTAATACATGGGGAAATTATTTACACTGTGCAGTAGGAGAAGCCCTTATACAATATCCTACCTGTTTTTTTGGGGGTTTTTAACCTTTATTTAACCAGGAAGTCTCATTGAGATTAAAATTTCTTTTTCAAGAGAGACCTGGCCAAGGTAGCAGCAGTAGGCCTACACAATAGTTACAGACAATACAACAGTCAACGGTACATACAACAATACACAGAGACGGCTATTCAGTCTGGAGGAAACATGGCATCTCAAAAACATTTACATTGTTGGTTTCTCGAAAAATCCAGACAATGGATGCCACTGTGTCCCGACTGAGATTTGGCTGTACTCGTTCACCAGCCTCTCTGAATGATAGCCCATGGTTAATGACATGGTCTATGATGGTAGCTCTTATCTCATCTGTTACCCTAGCTCTGGCCTTTCCTTGAGCGCCACCACGCATTCTAACTCCTCTCCCTCTACCTTGTCCTCGTCCAGCCATTCTTCTCCATTGCCCTTGTCCAACTCCTCTCCCTTGTCCTGGTACTCATCTTCCTCTCCCTCGTCCAGCCATCCTTTTTTCTCTCTTTCTGTTGCTCTATATTGTTCTTTGTCCACACAAGATCAGCCCAAAGAGGTCCCCTTTTTATACTATATGGTAATGCGATCGAAAGACGTGGAATCAGCTGTCATTGATCTATTTGTATATCTTCAATCAGCTGTTTCTCAATAGCAATGAAAAAAAATACAGGACATATATTTGTGTTTCAATCTACAATGTGAACTGCTGTTCACTTCAACTTTAGTCTATAAGTTAGGTTTAGAACATGAGGTTATCTGTTCTGACATACAGCGTGAAAGCATTTGTAAATTTGGCAATAAAATCCATTGTTTTGGTCTTGGTTGAGCTTGTGTGTAAAATAAGTTCAAGCATTTAAAAAATCTGTTAACTGTATGCATTTTGTGTCAAAGGAACAAGAAATGTGTTAATTGTACAGCCCACACAGACTGAAGTTGTGCTAACTGTGTTAAGAGTTTTGGAAATGTGACTACAGAACCGAAAATAGGTCGATAGCAATTGTGAAAAACTGTAATTAGTTGCATGACCAGGGCCGCATCTCAGCATAGACCCACAAGGCCTGGGCCTAGGACCCAAACGTCACATGGGGCGCACAATTATGGGGAAAATATTCATATTGATATCATGTTTTAATATATATATACTTTCTTATTTTTACATAATTCATATTACACTTACAGGCCTAATAAATATACATTCATCACACAGGATCCTTAGTAGTAGTAGTCATAAAAAATAAACAACGCTAATTAAATCATATCTCCAATCTGATGTTAAATCTAAGAACTCCATCTCCTAGAATGCCATGCTGGGGGGCCCAAAACAGAGGCCTAGGGCCCATGAGCATCAAGATTCGGCCCTGTAGACAGCGCTGGTCTGTTTGAGAGATATGCAAATCACGTTAAATTACAGTGCTGCTGATTTTACAGTTTTGTTTACGGCGCTACTGCTTTTATCTTTTTTCTCTCTCATGCCCAAAAGTAAGTCTTGTCAAAGTGAAAAGGTAAGAAGCCAGCGCTCTCACAGGGCTTTAAGTTCCAGTTCTAGTTTTTTACGATTGCTTTGATTCATTTTGCACAACAGAGTTTCAATGTGCAAAAGTTTTAATACAGAATGCCATACTGCTCATTTTGGGTTCAAAATCTAATATAGCAGGCAAAATAAAAATACTGGTGTCAAATGAGAGAATATTATATGCAAAAGTTTATCATAGCGCCAGAACATTGAAGTTAAAATAATTTGCTGCATTTACAATATACAACAGTGATAATCAAACAATGCTGCCAACACACAAAATCCTAAAATGTAAATGTGTTTCTGTGTATCATTGATGATGCTCTGCAGACACACTTTCCGCTTCTTGAATCTTTCCCTCTGTCGTCATATACATCCCTGAAGACATCTCGAGTGTTACGAAAGCTTCTGCTCTTGTAACATCCTCAGTGCTGGTGACTGGTGTGTGTGTGTGTGTGTGTGTGTGTGTGTGTTTGTGTGTGTGTGTACCTGTGTGTAGGAGTGTGTGTGTGTTTGTGAGAGTGTTTGTCTTTCCCTTTTCATTCTTACATTATCAATCACATAATTACAGTTTTTTTACGATCGCTATAAAGTGTTTTTCAATACTTTTAACACTTATCCCAAACTCTTAACACACCAACACACCTACCATACACAATTGGCAAAACAGTTAATTTCATGCTCAAAATCACACATTGTAAACTAAACACCAACACTAATTTTCAAAATACAAGAATACACTAACACAATACACTAGGTCTACCAAAACACTGCAAACATTTCTCAAAATCAAATAATTCTTCCAAAACACTAACACATGTTCTCTTCCAACAGGAACATTTAGTCAATCAGAGCACAATATCATAAAAAACACTAACAGCAGATGGAATTACGGAAACTGCATTACTTTACATGTGTCAGTTCTACCTTTATACAATAGACAATATATTGTATTGAACATAAATTGTATTTTGCACTTCAGTTTCGTTTGAAGCCTCTCTACATTTTTATTTTGTTGGGTTTAGTAAATGCATGCATTTTGTATATTTTTTTGCAAACATTCAATACCAAAAGTGAATGACCCATCTCAGAGTAGCTTTATAGAACGTACAGTTTATGAAAAAAAGAAGAAAGTAAGTGACAGAATTGCTCCATTAAAGACTTTATTTGCAACGGGAAATTACTGCAAGAGAACAAAAATATGCAATATAGCTGCTTGTCACCATTGTGTGAAAATACAAAATATACAAACAGAAGAAATAAAAAAATAAAAATACAAAGTCCTCTTCTAATCTGCCCGGTCTTCTGCATTTGACCACATGTTCTCACCTTATATCTTCTTTGGCAAGGCACCTAGGGAAGAATCTTTTGGCATGCCTTATCCACCCCAGGCCCGGTACGGCAACTGTGGCCCTTTTGACAATTATGTTTCTTTCCCGCCAAAGCCTTTTCGCCAAGTTGAAGCCAGCCTCGTCAATGTAGATCATGTCATGTGGGGCTTGATTGGCTTCCATCTCCATGACTCTCTGAAAGTAATCAAACACAGTGTGTGTAAATGCCTTGCTGTACAGTATACTTACTGTATGTCCTACCCCAGGTTTATACCTGAACATATTGGTGACGGAGTACTTTGATGCGCTCACTGTTCCTTTCAAAAGGAACTTTATACAGTTGTTTCATTCGGACGCTGTGTTTAGCCAGAGTCCGAGAAATGGATGTTATGCTGATTCCTTCAATATTCCCAAAGACATGGTTGTCCTCTACAACTCTGGCCTGAATTTCCTTCAGTTTTATCTCATTGTCAGCAATCACCATGTTGACAATGGCAAGCTCCTGTTGTTCATTTAGGAGCTGTCCTCTGCCCCCTGAGGGAGGTAGACGTTGAATCCTTAGAGGAACAAAATACAGTTACATATTAGGGACTGGAGGCATACAGTTACTGTAATACATGGTCAAATTATTTACACTGTGCAGTAGGAGAAGCCCTTATACAATATCCTACCTGTTTTTTTTTTGTTTTTTTTTTACCTTTATTTAACCAGGAAGTCTCATTGAGATTAAAATCTCTTTTTCAAGAGAGACCTGGCCAAGGTAGTAGCAGTAGGCCTACACAATAGTTACAGACAATACAACAGTCAACGGTACATACAACAATACACAGAGACGGCTATTCAGTCTGGAGGAAACATGGCATCTCAAAAACATTTACATTATTGGTTTCTCGAAAAATCCAGACAATGGATGCCACTGTGTCCCGGCTGAGATTTGGCTGTACTCGTTCACCAGCCTCTCTGAATGATAGCCCATGGTTAATGACATGGTCTATGATGGTAGCTCTTATCTCATCTGTTACCCTAGCTCTGGCCTTTCCTTGAGCGCCACCACGCATTCTAACTCCTCTCCCTCTACCTTGCCCTCGTCCAGCCATTCCTCTCCCTTGTCCTTGTTCAACTCCTCCTCTCCCTTTTCCTGGTACTCATCTTCATCTCCCTCGTCCAGCCATTCTTCTCCATTGTCCTTGTTCAACTCCTCCTCTCCCTTGTCCTGGTACTCTCTTCCTCTCCCTCATTCAGCCATTCCTCTCCATTGTCCTTGTCCAAGATCTCCCCTGGTACTCATCTTCCTCTCCCTCGTCCAGCCATCCTTTTTTCTCTTTTCTGTTGCTCTATATTGTTCTTTGTCCACACAAGATCAGCCCAAAGAGGTCCCCTTTTTATACTATATGGTAATGCGATCGAAAGACGTGGAATCAGCTGTCATTGATCTATTTGTATATCTTCAATCAGCTGTTTCTCAATAGCAATGAAAAAAAATACAGGACATATATTTGTGTTTCAATCTACAATGTGAACTGCTGTTCACTTCAACTTTAGTCTATAAGTTAGGTTTAGAACATGAGGTTATCTGTTCTGACATACAGCGTGAAAGCATTTGTAAATTTGGCAATAAAATCCATTGTTTTGGTCTTGGTTGAGCTTGTGTGTAAAATAAGTTCAAGCATTTTAAAAATCTGTTAACTGTATGCATTGTGTGTCAAAGGAACAAGAAATGTTTTTATTGTATAGCCCACACAGACTGAAGTTGTGCTAACTGTGTTAAGAGTTTTGGAAATGTGACTACAGAACCGAAAAAAGGTTGATAGCAATTGTGAAAAACTGTAATTAGCTGCATGACCAGGGCCGCATCTCAGCATAGACCCACAAGGCCTGGGCCTAGGACCCAAACGTGACATGGGGCCCACAATTATGGGGAAAATATTCATATTGATATCATGTTTTAATATATATATATTTTTTATATATATCTTTGTTATTTTAACATAATTCATATTACACTTACAGGCCTAATAAATATACATTCATCACACAGGATCCTTAGTAGTAGTAGTCATAAAAAATAAACAACGCTAATTAAATCATATCTCCAATCTGATGTTAAATCTAAGAACTCCATCTCCTAGAATGCCATGCTGGGGGCCCAAAACAGAGGCCTAGGGCCCATGAGCATCAAGATTCGGCCCTGTAGACAGCGCTGGTCTGTTTGAGAGATATGCAAATCACGTTAAATTACAGTGCTGCTGATTTTACAGTTTTGTTTACGGCGCTACTGCTTTTATCTTTTTCTCTCTCATGCCCAAAAGTAAGTCTTGTCAAAGTGAAAAGGTAAGAGGCCAGCGCTCTCACAGGGCTTTAAGTTCCAGTTCCATTTTTTTCACGATTGCTTTGACTCATTTTGCACAACAAAGTTTCAATGTGCAAAAGTCTTAATACAGAATGCCATACTGCTCGTGGGTTCAAATCTAATATAGCAGGCAAAATAAAAATACTGGTGTCAAATGAGAAAATATTCGATGCAAAAGTTTATCATAGCGCCAGAACATTGATATTTAAAATAATTTTACTGCATTTACAATATACAACAGTGATAATCAAACAATGCTGCCAACACACAAAATCCTAAAATGTAAATGTGTTTCTGTGTATCATTGATGATGCTCTATAGACACACTTTCCGCTTCTTGAATCTTTCACTCTGTCGTCATACATCCCTGAAGACATCTCGAGTGTTACGAAAGATTCTGCTCTTGTAACATCCTCAGTGCTGGTGACTGGTGTGTGTGTGTGTGTGTGTGTGTGTGTGTGTGTGTGTGTAGTGTGTGTGTTTGTGTTTGTGAGTGTGTGTGTGTGTGTGTGAGTGTGTGTGTTTCCCTTTTTTCATTCTTACATTATCAATCACATAATTACAGTTTTTTACGATCGCTATAAAGTGTTTTTCAATACTTTTAACACTTATCCCAAACTCTTAACACACCAACACACCTACCATACACAATTGGCAAAACGGTTAATTTCATGCTCAAAATCACACATTGTAAACTAAACACCAACACTAATTTTCAAAATACAAGAATACACTAACACAATACACTAGGTCTACCAAAACACTGCAAACATTTCTCAAAATCAAATAATTCTTCCAAAACACTAACACATGTTCTCTTCCAACAGGAACATTTAGTCAATCAGAGCACAATGTCATAAAAACACTAACAGCAGATGGAATTACGGAAACTGCATTACTTTACATGTGTCAGTTCTACCTTTATACAATAGACAATATATTGTATTGAACATAAATTGTCTTTTGCACTGCAGTTTCTTTTGAAGCCTCTCTACATTTTTGTTTTGTTGGGTTTAGTAAATGCATGCATTTTGTATATTTTTTTTTTTTTGCAAAACATTCAATACCAAAAGTGAATGACCCATCTCAGAGTAGCTTTATAGAACGTACAGTTTATGAAAAAAAGAAGACAGTAAGTGACAGAATTGCTCCATTAAAGACGTTATTTGCAACGGGAAATTACTGCAAGAGAACAAAAATATGCAATATAGCTGCTGGTCACCATTGTGTGGAAATACAAAATATACAAACAGAAGAAATAAAAAAAAAAGAAAAGTACAAAGTCCTCTTCTAATCTGCCCGGTCTTCTGCATTTGGCCACATGTTCTCACCTTATATCTTCTTTGGCAAGGCACGTTGGGAAGAATCTTTTGGCATGCCTTATCCACCCCAGGCCCAACTGTGGCGCTTTTGCCAATTATGTTTCTAAAATACGCCATTTAGCAGACGCTTTTATCCAAAGCGACTTACAGTAGTGAAGGCATACATTTTCAGTATATGTGGCCCCAGTGGGGATTGAACCCACAACCTAAGCGTTGCCAACGCTGTGCTCTACCAACTGAGCCACAGTTTCTTTCCTGCCAACGCCTTTTCGCCAAGTTGAAGCCAGCCTCGTCAGTGTAGATCATGTCATGTGGGGCTTGATTGGCCTCCAACTCCATGACTCTCTGAAAGTAATCAAACACAGTGTGTGTAAATGCCTTGCTGTACAGTATACTTACTGTATGTCCTACCCCAGGTTTATACCTGAACATATTGGTGACGGAGTACTTTGATGCGCTCACTGTTCCTTTCAAAAGGAACTTTATACAGTTGTTTAATTCGGACTCTGTGTTTAGCCAGAGTCCGAGAAATGGATGTTATGCTGATTCCTTCAATATTCCCAAAGACAAGGTTGTCCTCTACAACTCTGGCCTGAATTTCCTTCAGTTTGATCTCATTGTCAGCAATCACCATGTTGACAATGGCAAGCTCCTGTTGTTCATTTAGGAGCTGTCCTCTGCCCCCTGAGGGAGGTAGACGTTGAATCCTTAGAGGAACAAAATACAGTTACATATTAGGGACTGGAGGCATACAGTTACTGTAATACATGGTAAAATGATTTACACTGTGCAGTAGGAGAAGCCCTTATACAATATCCTACCTGTTTTTTTTTGTGTTTTTTTAAACCTTTATTTAACCAGGAAGTCTCATTGAGATTAAAATCTCTTTTTCAAGAGAGACCTGGCCAAGGTAGCAGCAGTAGGCCTACACAATAGTTACAGACAATACAACAGTCAACGGTACATACAACAATACACAGAGACGGCTATTCAGTCTGGAGGAAACATGGCATCTCAAAAACATTTACATTGTTGGTTTCTCGAAAAATCCAGACAATGGATGCCACTGTGTCCCGGCTGAGATTTGGCTGTACTCGTTCACCAGCCTCTCTGAATGATAGCCCATGGTTAATGACATGGTCTATGATGGTAGCTCTTATCTCATCTGTTACCCTAGCGCTGGCCTTTCCTTGAGCGCCACCACGCATTCTAACTCCTCTCCCTCTACCTTGTCCTCGTCCAGCCATTCCTCTCCCTTGGCCTTGTCCAACTCCTCTCCCTTGTCCTGGTACTCATCTTCCTCTCCCTCGTCCAGCCATCCTTTTTTCTCTCTTTCTGTTGCTCTATATTGTTCTTTGTCCACACAAGATCAGCCCAAAGAGGTCCCCTTTTTATACTATATGGTCATGCGATTGAAAGAGCCTCAACACTTGAGTATGTTTCCTAGACGGGAATCAGCTGTGATTGATCTATTTGCATATCTCCAATCAGCTGTTTCTCAATAGCAATGAAAACAAATACAGGACATATATTTGTGTTTCAATCTACAATGTGAACTGCTGTTCACTTCAACTTTAGCCTATAAGTTAGGTTTAGAACATGAGGTTATCTGTTCTGACATACAGCGTGAAAGCATTTGTAAATTTGGCAATAAAATCCATTGTTTTGGTCTTGGTTGAGCTTGTGTGTAAAATAAGTTCAAGCATTTTAAAAATCTGTTAACTGTATGCATTTTGTGTCAAAGGAACAAGAAATGTGTTAATTGTACAGCCCACACAGACTGAAGTTGTGCTAACTGTGTTAAGAGTTTTGGAAATGTGACTACAGAACCGAAAATAGGTTGATAGCAATTGTGAAAAACTGTAATTAGTTGCATGACCAGGGCCGCATCTCAGCATAGACCCACAACGTCACATGGGGCCCACAATTATGGGGAAAATATTCATATTGATATCATGTTTTAATATATATATAATTTTTACATAATTCATATTACACTTACAGGCCTAATAAATATACATTCATCACACAGGATCCTTAGTAGTAGTAGTCATAAAAAATAAACAACGCTAATTAAATCATATCTCCGATCTGATGTTAAATCTAAGAACTCCATCTCCTAGAATGCCATGCTCATGGGCCCAAAACAGAGGCCTAGGGCCCATGAGCATCAAGATTCGGCCCTGTAGACAGCGCTGGTCTGTTTGAGAGATATGCAAATCACGTTAAATTACAGTGCTGCTGATTTTACAGTTTTGTTTACGGCGCTACTGCTTTTATCTTTTTTTCTCTGTCATGCCCAAAAGTAAGTCTTGTCAAAGTGAAAAGGTAAGAGGCCAGCGCTCTCACAGGGCTTTAAGTTCCAGTTCTAGTTTTTAACGATTGCTTTGACTCATTTTGCACAACAGAGTTTCAATGTGAATACAGAATGCCATACTGCTCATTTTGGGTTCAAAATCTAATGTAGCAGGCAAAATAAAACTACTGGTGTCAAATGAGAGAATATTCGATGCAAAAGTTTTATCATAGCACCAAACCATTAGATATTTTCAACAGTGAAGTTAAATAATTGCTGCATTTTCAATATACAACAGTCATCATCAAATAATGCTGCCAAACACAAAATCCTTCTAATCAAAAAAGAGTTTGAAAGTGTTCTTTGGTCATAACACAAAGTGCTATAATCCTAATCTTGGGCTCAAAATCACATATTGCATGCAAAATAAAAATAATTGAACCAAATTAGATTGTATATCATGCAAAAGTTTTTCATAGCATCAGAACATTGGATATGTTCATCCTTGAAGTTGAATTATTGGTGTATTTTCAAATACAATGGTCATTATCAAATAATGCTGTCAAACACAAAATATTTGTAATCAAAAAAGATTATGCAAGGGCCATTTCCTCATAAGTACTGGAAATGATGCACAGCAAGCATCCCCTGTGATAGACTGCAGTATACAGTATATATATATATGCTTGCGTTTTTATGAAAGGCAAACATAATATTAGATTAGATTACTGTATATGTGTTTTTGCATGTACAGATGTAAATAATCAGAAAAAGTATAAAGTAGGTGCCTAATAATAATTTTAAAAGTGTATTGATCTTGTTGAAATATTACGTAATGTTGTTATTCAGCTGGATGTAGATTATGCTAAATGTTATGGTTTTAATTATTTTTGTTTGTTTGTTTGTTTGTTTTGTTTGTTTTTCTCCCTTGTGTGTGGAGTAGGCTGCCATTTGTACTGTGGGCAGACGGTCTGATTGACATTTTTAAACATCATTCTCATTCCATTGAAAGAAATCATACATTACTGTAATGCAGAAAACTCAAAACAGTAAAAACTAAAACAACAGTAAAAGCAAAAACAGTTACAGTAACAAAAAAAGTTACAGTAAAAAAAACTACATAAATGCATTTCAGTGCTTAAGCAGCATTTTGCCTCTCTGCTGCATTTGGCCACAGAATTTCATCTACGTCGCATCTGATATCTTCATTTGCAAGGCAGCAAAGGCAGGCAGTTGTCAGAAAGGTTTCTAAGCAGTCTTTTATGTAGTGGTGAAGAGATGATCAATTGTGTTGCAGTGCTACTCACCTGGGCAAGGTTGTTGGAAGTAATGATACATGACTACAAACACCTGTTGAATTGATTTAGTGATCTGCATTTGTAGTAATGAGCATTTGAACATTGTTGTAATATTAGGTGGCTGTATTCTGAGAATGGAGCATATGATTTAGAGTTTGGCACTTTTTATTAACAGTTTTGCACTTTGTATGTCAGCATAGAATGTAGTGTCTTAAGGTAAGAATTATTCGAGTCAGTTTAGCACTTTGCATGAACAGTTTTACGCTTTGTATGCCAGCATAGGATGTAGTGTCTTAAGGTAAGAATTCTGCAAGTCAGTTTAGCACTTTGCATGAACAGTTTTACGCTTTGTATGCCAGCATAGGATGTAGTGTCTTAAGGCAAGAATTCTGCAAGTCAGTTTGGAACTTTGTATTAACAGTTTTGCACTTTGTATGTCAGCATAGAATGTAGTGTCTTAAGGCAAGAATTCTGCAAGTCAGTTTGACACTTAGCATTTTGAGTTTTGGACATTGACATTCTGCTGTGCAAAATGAGTCAAAGCAATCGTAAAAAACGGTGTATATGTGTGTGTGTATACATTTAGCAGATGTGCATTAATACATGGTAGGAGCAATCATAGTTTGCGCACGAGATCAGTGCAGTGATACAGCGATAGACATCGTTGCAGGCAGCTGCGTACCATACCTGTAACACTGGGAAGGAAAAGGTTAGTAAATATTATTATAATATTTTTTTTAAATGAGAAGGCAGGGATACATATACAAGAAGTGTTGAGAGCAAGTCGGCAGTGGTGATGACAATTGGCTAGATGTACAGAGTTCAGTGGTAGTGGAGTCTGAAGAGAGTGGGTTTTGAGTCTCTTTTGGAATCACTTAATTGATTAATTAAAGCAGTTGGTTACAAACTTGACACACCTCCCCCTTGCTTCCTTAAGTCAAAATTAGCCGATGACAGTAAGATGAAAACAGAAACCAACCAGCATCCCCTGTACCCCTCCGTGACCAGGGATAGTGACCCCTGCTTTTGTCATTGGCATTTATCTAATTCTGTGACGAGGAGGATGGACATCTATGGCTCTGTAGTGTAATGGTTAGGGGGAGCTGGGCTTGTAACTCAGAGGTTGCAGGTTAAATTCCCAGGTGGGGCACTGCCGTTGTACACCTTGAGCTAAAGGTACTTAACCTGAATTGCTTCAGTAAAAAATATCCAGCTGTATAAATGGATTGTATGTAAAGAAATGTAAACTGTGTAAGAGCGTCTGCTAAATGCCTAAAACGTTAAAATGTAAATGTACAATAATGACATGCTCTAATCTCCTGCCTGTTTCAGCCGAGTGAGCGTGTGATTGGTTGAGAAGGTGAGTGGAGAGTGTGATTGGTCGTGAGAAGGTGAGTGGAGGTGTGATTGGTCATGAGAAGGTGAGTGAGCGTGTGATTGGTCATGAGAAGGTGAGTGGAGCGTGTGATTGGTCGTGAGAAGGTGAGTGGAGGTGTGATTGGTTGTGAGAAGCCTGCTAAATGCCTAAAACGTTAAAATGTAAAAATGTTAAATTACAGAGGGCCCCTTCTGACAGAGGTTTCATTTCACAATTAAACTTTTTTAAATCTCTGGCAGTTTACCGCTTACCTTTGTACTATTTCAGGTTATTCACTGGACTTGAACTGCTTACATTTCTGTAAAAACTGGAAAATGGGGGTGTTGACCGGTAGTGTAATTCGGACTACAATGAATCATCCTCTGATTCATTGTAGTCCGTCAATCCGTTGATGTGAGTTACAGGTCATAATGGATATTATTGTGCCAAATCTGCCCCTCATCAAATGCAAGACAAACATTACATGTGTAAGATACTAAAAACATGCCAACTATTTTTTTTAAAGCACATTATGACCATCATGGCCAGTTTAATTAATAATTAGTACATTTTGTGTGCTTTGTAATGAACGAGTGGTGTAATATCAAGGGAAACCTGTCCTATATGGACATAAAACTGAAATATCTGGTCAAGTTTGTAATGATAGTCAGTGACATGATGATAATTTCAAATAATTCGTTTTTGAGGAGGTTAAATATGTATATCATACAATTTTGAGGTGACTTGTATAGCACCGGCTATTTTTGGCCGAAACACTACTCATTGGGTAAACATTGAAACATAATACAAGGGTTAAACTGGATCCATATCTCATGACTGGATGAGAGACTGAATGTCCGAGCCACTCTGTCAGGGTTGAGTCACCGGCCCTTCTGACGGAGGATGTAATAGCCTCCTTGATAGATCTCAAGGAACATCGCTAATTATTACATTAACACGATGTTCATAATTTATTTTTGATAATTATCCGCAGTGATTTATTGCACACCTGTCTGAAGAAATAATTAATACTCTCGGAGGAAGGTCAGTGGGACATTTTTTTTCCCATTCTCCGCTGGCTGATCATCGCAGCACACATCAGACTCAAACCGCTTTTCAAGCGGAACTTTTTCTCTCTCTCTCTCTCTCTTTCTCTCTCCCTCTCTCCTCTCCATCTCTTTCCCTCTCTTTCCCTCTCTCTCTCTCTCTCTCCCTCTCCCTTTCCCCTCTCCCTCTCTCTCGCTCAATCTCTGTCTCTCTCTCCCTCTCCCTTTCCCTCTCCCTCTCTCTCTCTCTCTCTCTCTCTTGATTGAATTTAGTGACTTCCTGTTTCCTGTTTGCTGTATGAACGCGACGCGCCAGTCACCGCTGCTCCAAGTTTTACTGCCCGCATTTTCTGCATCTTTATACTGGTTTAAATACAAAACTCCTTTCTATTTTTAAATCTTTTTCGGTTACTCCTATCTCATCAACTTATAAGGTAAGCACAAACGATGGCTGCTTCCTCTCCCCTCTTTGCTCTGGTTGTAGCATGTATCATC
>JAINUG010001215.1:0-28140 GCA_029706075.1 Aldrovandia affinis | reverse complement strand
ATTAGAAAATGTCACGCCGCTGCTATCGCTGCCATTGAATTGAATGGATAGCCAGTTAGCATGTTTCCGACTTGTTTTAAACTACTTTTCCGACCGATTTGGACCGGGAAAACGGCCTGGTTAATGAGGGGGAGTGTCAAAGCCAATACCTAGCGATGCTTTACACTGACTAAACCGCTAGATTCGCCGCTACATTACAAAATGTCACGCCGATGCTATCGCTGCCATTGAATTGAATGGATAGCCAGTTAGCATGTTTCCGACTTGTTTTAAACTACTTTTCCGACCGATTTGGACCGGGAAAACGGCCTGGTTAATGAGGTGGAGTGTCAAAGCCAATACCTAGCGATGCTTTACACTGACTAAACCGCTAGATTCGCCGCTACATTAGAAAATGTCACGTCGCTGCTATCGCTGCCATTGAATTGAATGGATAGCCAGTTAGCATGTTTCCGACTTGTTTTAAATTACTTTTCCGACCGATTTGGACCGGGAAAACGGCCTGGTTAATGAGGGGAGTGTCAAAGCCAATACCTAGCGATGCTTTACACTGATATAAAATATATATATAAAGGAAAAATATATATATATTTAAAAAATGTACTAAAAAAATGTGACCAAAAAAAAAATATATAAAATATATATATAAAAAGAAAAATTTGACAAACAATAATAATATATATAATATATATATATAAAGGAAATATATATATATATTTTTAAAACAATTACAAAAAAATTTGACCCAAAAAAAACATATAAAATATATATATAAAGGAAAAATATATATATATAAAAAAATGTACAAAAAAAATGTGACCAAAAAAAAAATATATAAAATATATATATAAAGGAAAAATATATATATATATTAAAAAAATGTACAAAAAAAATGTGACAAAAAAAAAAATAATAATATATATATAAAGGAAAAATATACATATATTAAAAAAAATTTACAAAAAAATATGACCAAAAAAAAATATATATATATATATAAAAGGAAAAAATAATATACATAAAAAAATTACCAAAAATTTGACCAAGAAAAAAAATATATATATTAATTATATATATAAAGGAAATATATATATATTTTTTTTTAAAAAAAATATATAAAGGAAAAAAATATATATAAAAAAAATGTACAAAAAAATTTGACAAAAAAGGACATATATTAAAAAAAGAATTACTAAAACATTTGACCAAAAAAAAATATAAAATATATATATAAAGGAAAATATATATATAAAAAAATGTACAAGAAAAATGTGACAAAAAAATATATATAAAGGAAAGAATATATATATTCAAAAAATAAAAAATTGACAACAAAAAAATATATAAAATGTATATATAAAGGAAAAAATATATATATTTTTTTTTTACTACTAAAAAATTTGACCAAAAAAAAAAATATATAAAATATATATATAAAGGAAAAAAAATATATATATATTTTTTTAAATTACAAAAAAATTTGACCCAAAAAAATATATAAAATATATATATAAAGGAAAAATATATATATATATAAAAAATGTACTAAAAAATTTGACAAAAACAAAAAATATATAAAATATATATATAAAAGGAAAAAAAAATATCTAAAAAAAAGTACTAAAAATTTGACAGAAAAAAAATATATATAAAAAATGTAAAAAGAAACAAAGTATATATATTTTTTTAAAAAATACTAAAACATTTGACCAAAAAATAATATTATATAAAATATATATATAAAGGAAAAATATATATATTAAAAAAATTTACAAAAAAATTTACAAGAAAAATGTGACAAAAAAATATATATAAAGGAAAGAATATATATATAAAAAAAAAAAAAAAAATTGACAACAAAAAATATATAAAATGTATATATAAAGGAAAAATATATATATATATTTTTTAAACTACAAAAAAAATTGACCAAAAAAAAAAATATATATAAAATATATATATAAAGGAAAAATATATATATATATTTTTTTCAAACTACAAAAAAATTTGACAAAAAAAACCCCAAAACTAAACCGCTAGATTCGCCGCTACATTACAAAATGTCACGCCGATGCTATCGCTGCCATTGAATTGAATGGATAGCCAGTTAGCATGTTTCCGACTTGTTTTAAACTACTTTTCCGACCGATTTGGACCGGGAAAACGGCCTGGTTAATGAGGGGGAGTGTCAAAGCCAATACCTAGCGATGCTTTACACTGACTAAACCACTAGATTCGCCGCTACATTACAAAATGTCATGCCGATGCTATCGCTGCCATTGAATTGAATGGATAGCCAGTTAGCATGTTTCCGACTTGTTTTAAACTACTTTTCCGACGATTTGGACCGGGAAAACGGCCTGGTTAATGAGGGGAGTGTCAAAGCCAATACCTAGCGATGCTTTACACTGACTAAACCACTAGATTCGCCGCTACATTACAAAATGTCACGCCGATGCTATCGCTGCCATTGAATTGAATGGATAGCCAGTTAGCATGTTTCCGACTTGTTTTAAACTACTTTTCCGACCGATTTGGACCGGGAAAACGGCCTGGTTAATGAGGGGGAGTGTCAAAGCCAATACCTAGCGATGCTTTACACTGACTAAACCACTAGATTCGCCGCTACATTAGAAAATGTCACGCCGCTGCTATCGCTGCTATTGAATTGAATGGATAGCCAGTTAGCATGTTTCCGACTTGTTTTAAACGACTTTTCCGACCGATTTGGACCGGGAAAACGGCCTGGTTAATGAGGGGGCGTGTCAAAGCCAATACCTAGCGATGCTTTACACTGACTAAACCGCTAGATTCGCCGCTACATTAGAAAATGTCACGTCGCTGCTATCGCTGCCATTGAATTGAATGGATAGCCAGTTAGCATGTTTCCAACTTGTTTTAAACTACTTTTCCGACCGATTTGGACCGGGAAAACGGCCTGGTTAATGAGGGGGCGTGTCAAAGCCAATACCTAGCGATGCTTTACACTGACTAAACAGCTAGATTCGCCGCTACATTAGAAAATGTCACGCCGCTGCTATCGCTGCTATTGAATTGATTGGATAGCCAGTTAGCATGTTTCCGACTTGTTTTAAACGACTTTTCCGACCGATTTGGACCGGGAAAACGGCCTGGTTAATGAGGGGGAGTGTCAAAGCCAATACCTAGCGATGCTTTACACTGACTAAACCACTAGATTCGCCGCTACATTACAAAATGTCATGCCGATGCTATCGCTGCCATTGAATTGAATGGATAGCCAGTTAGCATGTTTCCGACTTGTTTTAAACTACTTTTCCGACCGATTTGGACCGGGAAACGGCCTGGTTAATGAGGGGGAGTGTCAAAGCCAATACCTAGCGATGCTTTACACTGACTAAACCACTAGATTCGCCGCTACATTAGAAAATGTCACGCGCTGCTATCGCTGCTATTGAATTGAATGGATAGCCAGTTAGCATGTTTCCGACTTGTTTTAAACGACTTTTCCGACCGATTTGGACCGGGAAAACGGCCTGGTTAATGAGGGGGCGTGTCAAAGCCAATACCTAGCGATGCTTTACACTGACTAAACAGCTAGATTCGCCGCTACATTAGAAAAGTCAAAGTCAAAGTCAGCTTTATTGTCAATCACAGTATATACACGACATACAGGGATTGAAATTGCGTTCTCTCACATCCACAGTGCAGTTTAACATTAATACAAACAAACAGCACACACACAATACAAAACACACAATATAAAAACGAAATCTAAAAAATAGTTATAAATATAAATATAGAATATGTAAATGTGCAAATGAATGCTGTGCAAATATTGATTCAAGTACAGTTACAGTGCAATAGCAGTATTTGGTAAAGTGGCTGTTGCTAATAGTCTGTGCAGGGGGGATGGAGGTCAGGTCAGGGGGGGGGGCAGGGGGCAGAGGAGGAAGGGGGGGAGAGTTGGAAGAGAGTTCAGCTTCCTGACAGCCTGGTGGATGAAACTGTCTCTCAGTCTGCTGGTCCTTGCCGGGAGGCTCCTCATTCTCCTCCCGGACGGCAGGAGACTGAAGAGGCGGTGTGAGGGGTGGGTGGAGTCACCTGCAGCGCAGAGTGCTTTGCGGACCAGGCGTGTGTTGTAAATGTCCTGGAGGGAGGGGAGGGAGGCTCCAATGGCCTTCTCCGCTGCTCTCACTATGCGCTGCAGGGACTTGCGACTGGCCTCAGTACACCCTCCGTACCACACCGTTATGCAGCTGGTCAGGATGCTCTCGATGGTGCCCCGGTAGAAGGAGCGCATGATGGGGGCTGGGGCTCTAGCTCTTTTCAGTTTGCGGAGGAAGTACAGGCGCTGCTGAGCTTTCTTGGCCAGTGATGCGGTGTTGATGTTCCAGGAGAGGTCTTCTGTGATGTGCACACCCAGGAACTTGGTGCTGCTCACTCTCCACCACCGCAACATCGTTGATGGTCAGTGGAGGGTGCTGGGTGTGAGCTTTCCTGAAGTCGACAACAGTCTCCTTTGTCTTCTCCACATTGAGAATGAGGTTGTTGTCACTGCACCATCTGGTCAGTTGGCTCACCTCGTCTCTGTAGTTAACCTCATCGTTGTTGTTGATGAGTCCCACCACAGTTGTGTCGTCCGCAAACTTGACGAAGAGGTTGGAGCTGTGTTTTGGTGTGCAGTCGTGGGTCAGTAGTGTGAAGAGCAGGGGGCTAAGCACACATCCCTGGGGGGCCCCAGTGTTCACTGTGATGGTGCTGGATGTGTTGCCGCCGACCCGAACTGCCTGTGGTCTCCCAGTCAGGAAGTCCAACAGCCAGTTGCACAGAGAGGTGTTCAGCCCCAGACGGTCCAGTTTCTGTATCAGCTGTTGGGGGATGATTGTGTTGAATGCTGAACTGAAGTCAATGAACAGCATCCTCACGTATGAGTCCTTGGATTCCAGGTGGGTGAGAGCTGAGTGGAAGGCGGTGGAGATTGCATCATCAGTGGACCTGTTGGCCCGATATGCAAACTGGAAGGGGTCCAGGGAAGGAGGGAGGAGGGATTTGATGTGCTGCATGACTAACCGTTCAAGCACTTCATGATGATGGGAGTCAGTGCCACGGGACGATAGTCATTGAAGCCAGATGGAGAAGCCTTCTTCGGTACTGGGATGATGGTGGTGCCTTTGAAGCATGTAGGGACAACAGCTTGGCTCAGGGAGGTGTTAAAGATATCTGTGAGGACATCAGTGAGCTCCTCTGCACAGCCCTTCAGCACCCGACCAGGTATGTTGTCCGGGCCCCCAGCTTTGCGGGGGTTGATCCTGGAGAGGGATCTCCTCACGCTGGCTGGAGACAGGGACAGCACCTGGTCGTTCGGGGGAGGGGGTGTTTTCTGTGCAGGAGTGTTGTTGGAAGCTTCAAAACGTGCGAAGAAGTCGTTCAGGTTGTTCAGCAGAGTGATGTCGCTGTCACAGACCTGTGGTCGGGGTTTGTAACCAGTGATGGTCTGAATCCCCTGCCACAGGCTCCTTGTGTCTCTGCTGTCACTGAAGCGGTGGGCTATCCTTCCTGTGTACTGTCTTTTTGCTTCTTTGATGCCCCGGGACAAGTTGGCCCTAGCTGTTCTGAGGCCAGCCTCATCACCAGCTCTGAAAGCGGCGTTCCGGGCTCTCAGTAGCCTATGGACGTCCCCTGTCAGCCATGGTTTCTGATTGGCCCGTACTGTGATGGTCTTGGTCTCCGTTACATCATCTACGCATTTGCTGATGTAGGCAGTAACAGTGTCTGTATACTCCTGGATGTTGGTGTGGTGGTTGTAGGTGGCTGCCTGCTTAAACATGTCCCAGTCTGTGGTGTTAAAACAGTCCTGTAGTGCTGAGGAGGCATTCTCTGGCCACACTCTTACCTGCCTCTGAACTGGCCTGGTGACTTTACACCTTGGCCTGTATGCTGGAATTAGCATAACAGTGATGTGATCAGAGGCGCCAAGATGGGGGAGGGGTGAGGCCTTGTATGCTCCTTGTTGAGAAGTGTAAACATTGTCCAGTGTGTTATTTCCCCGTGTTGGAAAGTCAAAAGCAGTTTAAACTGCTTTACACTGACTAAACAGCTAGATTCGCCGCTACATTAGAAAATGTCACGCCGCTGCTATCGCTGCTATTGAATTGATTGGATAGCCAGTTAGCATGTTTCCGACTTGTTTTAAACGACTTTTCCGACCGATTTGGACCGGCAAAACGGCCTGGTTAATGAGGGGGCGTGTCAAAGCCAATACCTAGCGATGCTTTACACTGACTAAACAGCTAGATTCGCCGCTACATTAGAAAATGTCACGCCGCTGCTATCGCTGCTATTGAATTGAATGGATAGCCAGTTAGCATGTTTCCGACTTGTTTTAAACGACTTTTCCGACCGATTTGGACCGGGAAAACGGCCTGGTTAATGAGGGGGCGTGTCAAAGCCAATACCTAGCGATGCTTTACACTGACTAAACCACTAGATTCGCCGCTACATTACAAAATGTCACTCCGATGCTATCGCTGCCATTGAATTGAATGGATAGCCAGTTAGCATGTTTCCGACTTGTTTTAAACTACTTTTCCTTTTAATGAGGGGCGTGTCAAAGCCAATACCTAGACACTGACTAAACCACTAGATTCGCCGCTACATTAGAAAATGTCACGCCGCTGCTATCGCTGCTATTGAATTGAATGGATAGCCAGTTAGCATGTTTCCGACTTGTTTTAAACGACTTTTCCGACCGATTTGGACCGGGAAAACGGCCTGGTTAATGAGGGGGCGTGTCAAAGCCAATACCTAGCGATGCTTTACACTGACTAAACCACTAGATTCGCCGCTACATTACAAAATGTCACGCCGCTGCTATCGCTGCCATTGAATTGAATGGATAGCCAGTTAGCATGTTTCCGACTTGTTTTAAACTACTTTTCCGACCGATTTGGACCGGGAAAACGGCCTGGTTAATGAGGGGGAGTGTCAAAGCCAATACCTAGCGATGCTTTACACTGACTAAACCGCTAGATTCGCCGCTACATTAGAAAATGTCACGCCGCTGCTATCGCTGCCATTGAATTGAATGGATAGCCAGTTAGCATGTTTCCGACTTGTTTTAAACTACTTTTCCGACCGATTTGGACCGGAAAACGGCCTGGTTAATGAGGGGGCGTGTCAAAGGGGGGCGTGTCAAAGCCAATACCTAGCGATGCTTTACACTGACTAAACCGCTAGATTCGCCGCTACATTACAAAATGTCACGCCGATGCTATCGCTGCCATTGAATTGAATGGATAGCCAGTTAGCATGTTTCCGACTTGTTTTAAACTACTTTTCCGACCGATTTGGACCGGGAAAACGGCCTGGTTAATGAGGGGGAGTGTCAAAGCCAATACCTAGCGATGCTTTACACTGACTAAACCGCTAGATTCGCCGCTACATTAGAAAATGTCACGTCGCTGCTATCGCTGCCATTGAATTGAATGGATAGCCAGTTAGCATGTTTCCGACTTGTTTTAAACTACTTTTCCGACCGATTTGGACCGGAAAACGGCCTGGTTAATGAGGGGGCGTGTCAAAGCCAATACCTAGCGATGCTTTACACTGACTAAACCGCTAGATTCGCCGCTACATTAGAAAATGTCACGCCACTGCTATCGCTGCCATTGAATTGAATGGATAGCCAGTTAGCATGTTTCCGACTTGTTTTAAACTACTTTTCCGACCGATTTGGACCGGGAAAACGGCCTGGTTAATGAGGGGGCGTGTCAAAGCCAATACCTAGCGATGCTTTACACTGACTAAACCGCTAGATTCGCTGCCATTGAATTGAATGGATAGCCAGTTAGCATGTTTCCGACTTGTTTTAAACTACTTTTCCGACCGATTTGGACCGGGAAAACGGCCTGGTTAATGAGGGGGCGTGTCAAAGCCAATACCCAGCGATGCTTTACACTGACTAAACCGCTAGATTCGCCGCTACATTAGAAAATGTCACGCCGATGCTATCGCTGCCATTGAATTGAATGGATAGCCAGTTAGCATGTTTCCGACTTGTTTTAAACTACTTTTCCGACCGATTTGGACCGGGAAAACGGCCTGGTTAATGAGGGGCGTGTCAAAGCCAATACCTAGCGATGCTTTACACTGACTAAACCGCTAGATTCGCCGCTACATTACAAAATGTCACGCCGCCGATGCTATCGCTGCCATTGAATTGAATGGATAGCCAGTTAGCATGTTTCCGACTTGTTTTAAACTACTTTTCCGACCGATTTGGACCGGGAAAACGGCCTGGTTAATGAGGGGGCGTGTCAAAGCCAATACCTAGCGATGCTTTACACTGACTAAACCGCTAGATTCGCCGCGCTACATTACAAAATGTCACGCCGATGCTATCGCTGCCATTGAATTGAATGGATAGCCAGTTAGCATGTTTCCGACTTGTTTTAAACTACTTTTCCGACCGATTTGGACCGGGAAAACGGCCTGGTTAATGAGGGGGCGTGTCAAAGCCAATACCTAGCGATGCTTTACACTGACTAAACCGCTAGATTCGCCGCTACATTAGAAAATGTCACGCCACTGCTATCGCTGCCATTGAATTGAATGGATAGCCAGTTAGCATGTTTCCGACTTGTTTTAAACTACTTTTCCGACCGATTTGGACCGGGAAAACGGCCTGGTTAATGAGGGGGCGTGTCAAAGCCAATACCTAGTGATGCTTTACACTGACTAAACCGCTAGATTCGCCGCTACATTAGAAAATGTCACGCCACTGCTATCGCTGCCATTGAATTGAATGGATAGCCAGTTAGCATGTTTCCGACTTGTTTTAAACTACTTTTCCGACCGATTTGGACCGGGAAAACGGCCTGGTTAATGAGGGGCGTGTCAAAGCCAATACCTAGCGATGCTTTACACTGACTAAACCGCTAGATTCGCCGCTACATTAGAAAATGTCACGCCACTGCTATCGCTGCCATTGAATTGAATGGATAGCCAGTTAGCATGTTTCCGACTTGTTTTAAACTACTTTTCCGACCGATTTGGACCGGGAAAACGGCCTGGTTAATGAGGGGGCGTGTCAAAGCCAATACCTAGCGATGCTTTACACTGACTAAACCGCTAGATTCGCCGCTACATTAGAAAATGTCACGCCACTGCTATCGCTGCCATTGAATTGAATGGATAGCCAGTTAGCATGTTTCCGACTTGTTTTAAACTACTTTTCCGACCGATTTGGACCGGGAAAACGGCCTGGTTAATGAGGGGGCGTGTCAAAGCCAATACCTAGCGATGCTTTACACTGACTAAACCGCTAGATTCGCCGCTACATTAGAAAATGTCACGCCGATGCTATCGCTGCCATTGAATTGAATGGATAGCCAGTTAGCATGTTTCCGACTTGTTTTAAACTACTTTTCCGACCGATTTGGACCGGGAAAACGGCCTGGTTAATGAGGGGGAGTGTCAAAGCCAATACCTAGCGATGCTTTACACTGACTAAACCGCTAGATTCGCCGCTACATTAGAAAATGTCACGCCGCTGCTATCGCTGCCATTGAATTGAATGGATAGCCAGTTAGCATGTTTCCGACTTGTTTTAAACTACTTTTCCGACCGATTTGGACCGGGAAAACGGCCTGGTTAATGAGGGGGCGTGTCAAAGCCAATACCTAGCGATGCTTTACACTGACTAAACCGCTAGATTCGCCGCTACATTAGAAAATGTCACGCCACTGCTATCGCTGCCATTGAATTGAATGGATAGCCAGTTAGCATGTTTCCGACTTGTTTTAAACTACTTTTCCGACCGATTTGGACCGGGAAAAACGGCCTGGTTAATGAGGGGGCGTGTCAAAGCCAATACCTAGCGATGCTTTACACTGACTAAACCGCTAGATTCGCCGCTACATTAGAAAATGTCACGCCGATGCTATCGCTGCCATTGAATTGAATGGATAGCCAGTTAGCATGTTTCCGACTTGTTTTAAACTACTTTTCCGACCGATTTGGACCGGGAAAAACGGCCTGGTTAATGAGGGGGCGTGTCAAAGCCAATACCTAGCGATGCTTTACACTGACTAAACCGCTAGATTCGCCGCTACATTATTAAAATGTCACGCCGATGCTATCGCTGCCATTGAATTGAATGGATAGCCAGTTAGCATGTTTCCGACTTGTTTTAAACTACTTTTCCGACCGATTTGGACCGGGAAAACGGCCTGGTTAATGAGGGGCGTGTCAAAGCCAATACCTAGCGATGCTTTACACTGACTAAACCACTAGATTCGCCGCTACATTAGAAAATGTCACGCCGATGCTATCGCTGCCATTGAATTGAATGGATAGCCAGTTAGCATGTTTCCGACTTGTTTTAAACTACTTTTCCGACCGATTTGGACCGGGAAAACGGCCTGGTTAATGAGGGGGCGTGTCAAAGCCAATACCTAGCGATGCTTTACACTGACTAAACCGCTAGATTCGCCGCTACATTAGAAAATGTCACGCCACTGCTATCGCTGCCATTGAATTGAATGGATAGCCAGTTAGCATGTTTCCGACTTGTTTTAAACTACTTTTCCGACCGATTTGGACCGGGAAAACGGCCTGGTTAATGAGGGGCGTGTCAAAGCCAATACCTAGCGATGCTTTACACTGACTAAACCGCTAGATTCGCCGCTACATTAGAAAATGTCACGCCACTGCTATCGCTGCCATTGAATTGAATGGATAGCCAGTTAGCATGTTTCCGACTTGTTTTAAACTACTTTTCCGACCGATTTGGACCGGGAAAACGGCCTGGTTAATGAGGGGGCGTGTCAAAGCCAATACCTAGCGATGCTTTACACTGACTAAACCGCTAGATTCGCCGCTACATTAGAAAATGTCACGCCGATGCTATCGCTGCCATTGAATTGAATGGATAGCCAGTTAGCATGTTTCCGACTTGTTTTAAACTACTTTTCCGACCGATTTGGACCGGGAAAACGGCCTGGTTAATGAGGGGGCGTGTCAAAGCCAATACCTAGCGATGCTTTACACTGACTAAACCGCTAGATTCGCCGCTACATTACAAAATGTCACGCCGATGCTATCGCTGCCATTGAATTGAATGGATAGCCAGTTAGCATGTTTCCGACTTGTTTTAAACTACTTTTCCGACCGATTTGGACCGGGAAAACGCCTGGTTAATGAGGGGGCGTGTCAAAGCCAATACCTAGCGATGCTTTACACTGACTAAACCGCTAGATTCGCCGCTACATTACAAAATGTCACTCCGATGCTATCGCTGCCATTGAATTGAATGGATAGCCAGTTAGCATGTTTCCGACTTGTTTTAAACTACTTTTCCGACCGATTTGGACCGGGAAAACGGCCTGGTTAATGAGGGGGCGTCAAAGCCAATACCTAGCGATGCTTTACACTGACTAAACCGCTAGATTCGCCGCTACATTAGAAAATGTCACGCCACTGCTATCGCTGCCATTGAATTGAATGGATAGCCAGTTAGCATGTTTCCGACTTGTTTTAAACTACTTTTCCGACCGATTTGGACCGGGAAAACGGCCTGGTTAATGAGGGGGCGTGTCAAAGCCAATACCTAGCGATGCTTTACACTGACTAAACCGCTAGATTCGCCGCTACATTAGAAAATGTCACGCCACTGCTATCGCTGCCATTGAATTGAATGGATAGCCAGTTAGCATGTTTCCGACTTGTTTTAAACTACTTTTCCGACCGATTTGGACCGGGAAAACGGCCTGGTTAATGAGGGGCGTGTCAAAGCCAATACCTAGCGATGCTTTACACTGACTAAACCGCTAGATTCGCCGCTACATTAGAAAATGTCACGCCACTGCTATCGCTGCCATTGAATTGAATGGATAGCCAGTTAGCATGTTTCCCAACTTGTTTTAAACTACTTTTCCGACCGATTTGGACCGGGAAAACGGCCTGGTTAATGAGGGGGCGTGTCAAAGCCAATACCTAGTGATGCTTTACACTGACTAAACCGCTAGATTCGCCGCTACATTAGAAAATGTCACGCCACTGCTATCGCTGCCATTGAATTGAATGGATAGCCAGTTAGCATGTTTCCAACTTGTTTTAAACTACTTTTCCGACCGATTTGGACCGGGAAAATGGCCTGGTTAATGAGGGGGCGTGTCAAAGCCAATACCTAGCGATGCTTTACACTGACTAAACCGCTAGATTCGCCGCTACATTAGAAAATGTCACGCCACTGCTATCGCTGCCATTGAATTGAATGGATAGCCAGTTAGCATGTTTCCGACTTGTTTTAAACTACTTTTCCGACCGATTTAGACCGGGAAAACGGCCTGGTTAATGAGGGGGCGTGTCAAAGCCAATACCTAGTGATGCTTTACACACTGACTAAACCGCTAGATTCGCCGCTACATTAGAAAATGTCACGCCACTGCTATCGCTGCCATTGAATTGAATGGATAGCCAGTTAGCATGTTTCCGACTTGTTTTAAACTACTTTTCCGACCGATTTGGACCGGGAAAACGGCCTGGTTAATGAGGGGGCATGTCAAAGCCAATACCTAGTGATGCTTTACACTGACTAAACCGCTAGATTCGCCGCTACATTAGAAAATGTCACGCCACTGCTATCGCTGCCATTGAATTGAATGGATAGCCAGTTAGCATGTTTCCAACTTGTTTTAAACTACTTTTCCGACCGATTTGGACCGGGAAAATGGCCTGGTTAATGAGGGGGCGTGTCAAAGCCAATACCTAGCGATGCATTACACTGACTAAACCGCTAGATTCGCCGCTACATTAGAAAATGTCACGCCGATGCTATCGCTGCCATTGAATTGAATGGATAGCCAGTTAGCATGTTTCCGACTTGTTTTAAACTACTTTTCCGACCGATTTGGACCGGGAAAACGGCCTGGTTAATGAGGGGGAGTGTCAAAGCCAATACCTAGCGATGCTTTACACTGACTAAACCGCTAGATTCGCCGCTACATTAGAAAATGTCACGTCGCTGCTATCGCTGCCATTGAATTGAATGGATAGCCAGTTAGCATGTTTCCGACTTGTTTTAAACTACTTTTCCAACCGATTTGGACCAGGAAAATGGCTTGGTTAATGAGGGGCGTGTCAAAGCCAATACCTAGCGATGCTTTACACTGACTAAACCGCTAGATTCGCCGCTACATTAGAAAATGTCACGCCACTGCTATCGCTGCCATTGAATTGAATGGATAGCCAGTTAGCATGTTTCCGACTTGTTTTAAACTACTTTTCCGACCGATTTGGACCGGGAAAACGGCCTGGTTAATGAGGGGGCGTGTCAAAGCCAATACCTAGCGATGCTTTACACTGATTAAACCGCTAGATTCGCCGCTACATTACAAAATGTCACTCCGATGCTATCGCTGCCCTTGAATTGAATGGATAGCCAGTTAGCATGTTTCCGACTTGTTTTAAACTACTTTTCCGACCGATTTGGACCGGGAAAACGGCCTGGTTAATGAGGGGAGTGTCAAAGCCAATACCTAGCGATGCTTTACACTGATATAAAATATATATATAAAGGAAAAATATATATATATTTAAAAAATGTACTAAAAAAATGTGTGACCAAAAAAATAAATATATAAAATATATATATAAAAGAAAAATTTGACAAACAATAATAATATATATAATATATATATATAAAGGAAATATATATATATATTTTTAAAACAATTACAAAAAAATTTGACCCAAAAAAATATATAAAATATATATATAAAGGAAAAATATATATATAAAAAAAATGTACAAAAAAAAATGTGACCAAAAAAAAATAATATATAAAATATATATATAAAGGAAAAATATATATATATATTAAAAAATGTACAAAAAAAATGACAAAAAAAAAAAATAATAATATATATATAAAGGAAAAATATACATATATTAAAAAAATTACAAAAAAATATGACCAAAAAAAAAAAATATATATATATATAAAAGGAAAAAAATATATATAAAAAAAAAAATACCAAAAATTTGACCAAGAAAAAAAAATATATATATAAATTATATATATAAAGGAAATATATATATATTTTTTTTTAATAAAAATATATATAAAGGAAAAAAATATATATATAAAAAATGTACAAAAAAATTGACAAAAAAAGGACATATATTAAAAAAGAATTACTAAAACATTTGACCAAAAAAAATATATAAAATATATATATAAAGGAAAAATATATATAAAAAAAAATGTACAAGAAAAATGTGACAAAAAAATATATATAAAGGAAAGAATATATATATTCAAAAAAATAAAAAATTGACAACAAAAAATATATAAAATGTATATATAAAGGAAAAAAATATATATATTTTTTTTTTAAACTACTAAAAAATTTGACCAAAAAAAAACAATATATAAAATATATATATAAAGGAAAAAAATATATATATTTTTTTTTAAATTACAAAAAAATTTGACCCAAAAAAATATATAAAATATATATATAAAGGAAAAAAAAAATATATATAAAAAAATGTACTAAAAAATTTGACAAAAACAAAAATATATATAAAATATATATATAAAGGAAAAAAAAATATCTAAAAAAAAGTACTAAAAATTTGACAGAAAAAAAATATATATAAAAAATGTAAAAAGAAACAAAGTATATATATTTTTAAAAAAAATACTAAAACATTTGACCAAAAAATAATATTATATAAAATATATATATAAAGGAAAAATATATATATTAAAAAAATGTACAAAAAAAATTTACAAGAAAAATGTGACAAAAAAATATATATAAAGGAAAGAATATATATATAAAAAAAAAAAAAAAAAATTGACAACAAAAATATATAAAATGTATATATAAAGGAAAAATATATATATATATTTTTTTTAAACTACAAAAAAATTGACCAAAAAAAAATATATATAAAATATATATATAAAGGAAAAATATATATATATTTTTTTTCAAACTACAAAAAAATTGGACCAAAAAAACCCAAAACTAAACCGCTAGATTCGCCGCTACATTACAAAATGTCACGCCGATGCTATCGCTGCCATTGAATTGAATGGATAGCCAGTTAGCATGTTTCCGACTTGTTTTAAACTACTTTTCCGACCGATTTGGACCGGGAAAACGGCCTGGTTAATGAGGGGGAGTGTCAAAGCCAATACCTAGCGATGCTTTACACTGACTAAACCACTAGATTCGCCGCTACATTACAAAATGTCATGCCGATGCTATCGCTGCCATTGAATTGAATGGATAGCCAGTTAGCATGTTTCCGACTTGTTTTAAACTACTTTTCCGACCGATTTGGACCGGGAAAACGGCCTGGTTAATGAGGGGAGTGTCAAAGCCAATACCTAGCGATGCTTTACACTGACTAAACCACTAGATTCGCCGCTACATTACAAAATGTCACGCCGATGCTATCGCTGCCATTGAATTGAATGGATAGCCAGTTAGCATGTTTCCGACTTGTTTTAAACTACTTTTCCGACCGATTTGGACCGGGAAAACGGCCTGGTTAATGAGGGGGAGTGTCAAAGCCAATACCTAGCGATGCTTTACACTGACTAAACCACTAGATTCGCCGCTACATTAGAAAATGTCACGCGCTGCTATCGCTGCCATTGAATTGAATGGATAGCCAGTTAGCATGTTTCCGACTTGTTTTAAACTACTTTTCCGACCGATTTGGACCGGGAAAACGGCCTGGTTAATGAGGGGGCGTGTCAAAGCCAATACCTAGCGATGCTTTACACTGACTAAACCGCTAGATTCGCCGCTACATTACAAAATGTCACGCCGATGCTATCGCTGCCATTGAATTGAATGGATAGCCAGTTAGCATGTTTCCGACTTGTTTTAAACTACTTTTCCGACCGATTTGGACCGGGAAAACGGCCTGGTTAATGAGGGGGAGTGTCAAAGCCAATACCTAGCGATGCTTTACCTGACTAAACCACTAGATTCGCCGCTACATTAGAAAATGTCACGCCGCTGCTGCTATCGCTGCCATTGAATTGAATGGATAGCCAGTTAGCATGTTTCCGACTTGTTTTAAACTACTTTTCCGACCGATTTGGACCGGGAAAACGGCCTGGTTAATGAGGGGGCGTGTCAAAGCCAATACCTAGCGATGCTTTACACTGACTAAACCGCTAGATTCGCCGCTACATTAGAAAATGTCACGCCGATGCTATCGCTGCCATTGAATTGAATGGATAGCCAGTTAGCATGTTTCCGACTTGTTTTAAACTACTTTTCCGACCGATTTGGACCGGGAAAACGGCCTGGTTAATGAGGGGGCGTGTCAAAGCCAATACCTAGCGATGCTTTACACACTGACTAAACCGCTAGATTCGCCGCTACATTAGAAAATGTCACGCCGCTGCTATCGCTGCCATTGAATTGAATGGATAGCCAGTTAGCATGTTTCCGACTTGTTTTAAACTACTTTTCCGACCGATTTGGACCGGGAAAACGGCCTGGTTAATGAGGGGGCGTGTCAAAGCCAATACCTAGCGATGCTTTACACTGACTAAACAGCTAGATTCGCCGCTACATTAGAAAATGTCACGCCGCTGCTATCGCTGCCATTGAATTGAATGGATAGCCAGTTAGCATGTTTCCGACTTGTTTTAAACTACTTTTCCGACCGATTTGGACCGGGAAAACGGCCTGGTTAATGAGGGGGCGTGTCAAAGCCAATACCTAGCGATGCTTTACACTGACTAAACCGCTAGATTCGCCGCTACATTACAAAATGTCACGCCACATTATTGAAAATGGATAGCCAGTTAGCATGTTTCCGACTTGTTTTAAACTACTTTTCTATGGTTAATGAGGGGGTGTCGCTTTACACTGACTAAACCGCTAGATTCATTGAAAATTGAATGGATAGAATGGATAGCCAGTTAGCATGTTTCCGACTTGTTTTAAACTACTTTTCCGACCGATTTGGACCGGGAAAACGGCCTGGTTAATGAGGGGGCGTCAAAGCCAATACCTAGCGATGCTTTACACTGACTAAACCGCTAGATTCGCCGCTACATTACAAAATGTCACGCCGCTGCTATCGCTGCCATTGAATTGAATGGATAGCCAGTTAGCATGTTTCCGACTTGTTTTAAACTACTTTTCCGACCGATTTGGACCGGGAAAACGGCCTGGTTAATGAGGGGGAGTGTCAAAGCCAATACCTAGCGATGCTTTACACTGACTAAACCGCTAGATTCGCCGCTACATTAGAAAATGTCACGCCGATGCTATCGCTGCCATTGAATTGAATGGATAGCCAGTTAGCATGTTTCCGACTTGTTTTAAACTACTTTTCCGACCGATTTGGACCGGGAAAACGGCCTGGTTAATGAGGGGCGTGTCAAAGCCAATACCTAGCGATGCTTTACACTGACTAAACCGCTAGATTCGCCGCTACATTAGAAAATGTCACGCCGCTGCTATCGCTGCCATTGAATTGAATGGATAGCCAGTTAGCATGTTTCCGACTTGTTTTAAACTACTTTTCCGACCGATTTGGACCGGGAAAACGGCCTGGTTAATGAGGGGGCGTGTCAAAGCCAATACCTAGCGATGCTTTACACTGACTAAACCGCTAGATTCGCCGCTACATTACAAAATGTCACGCCGATGCTATCGCTGCCATTGAATTGAATGGATAGCCAGTTAGCATGTTTCCGACTTGTTTTAAACTACTTTTCCGACCGATTTGGACCGGGAAAACGGCCTGGTTAATGAGGGGAGTGTCAAAGCCAATACCTAGCGATGCTTTACACTGACTAAACCGCTAGATTCGCCGCTACATTACAAAATGTCACGCCGATGCTATCGCTGCCATTGAATTGAATGGATAGCCAGTTAGCATGTTTCCGACTTGTTTTAAACTACTTTTCCGACCGATTTGGACCGGGAAAACGGCCTGGTTAATGAGGGGGAGTGTCAAAGCCAATACCTAGCGATGCTTTACACTGACTAAACCACTAGATTCGCCGCTACATTAGAAAATGTCACGCCGCTGCTATCGCTGCCATTGAATTGAATGGATAGCCAGTTAGCATGTTTCCGACTTGTTTTAAACTACTTTTCCGACCGATTTGGACCGGGAAAACGGCCTGGTTAATGAGGGGGCGTGTCAAAGCCAATACCTAGCGATGCTTTACACTGACTAAACCGCTAGATTCGCCGCTACATTAGAAAATGTCACGCCGATGCTATCGCTGCCATTGAATTGAATGGATAGCCAGTTAGCATGTTTCCGACTTGTTTTAAACTACTTTTCCGACCGATTTGGACCGGGAAAACGGCCTGTTAATGAGGGGGCGTGTCAAAGCCAATACCTAGCGATGCTTTTTACACTGACTAAACAGCTAGATTCGCCGCTACATTAGAAAATGTCACGCCACTGCTATCGCTGCTGCCATTGAATGAATGGATAGCCAGTTAGCATGTTTCCGACTTGTTTTAAACTACTTTTCCGACCGATTTGGACCGGGAAAACGGCCTGGTTAATGAGGGGGAGTGTCAAAGCCAATACCTAGCGATGCTTTACACTGACTAAACCACTAGATTCGCCGCTACATTACAAAAAGTCACGCCGATGCTATCGCTGCCATTGAATTGAATGGATAGCCAGTTAGCATGTTTCCGACTTGTTTTAAACTACTTTTCCGACCGATTTGGACCGGAAAAAACGGCCTGGTTAATGAGGGGGCGTGTCAAAGCCAATACCTAGCGATGCTTTACACTGACTAAACCACTAGATTCGCCGCTACATTACAAAATGTCACGCCGATGCTATCGCTGCCATTGAATTGAATGGATAGCCAGTTAGCATGTTTCCGACTTGTTTTAAACTACTTTTCCGACCGATTTGGACCGGAAAACGGCCTGGTTAATGAGGGGAGTGTCAAAGCCAATACCTAGCGATGCTTTACACTGACTAAACCGCTAGATTCGCCGCTACATTAGAAAATGTCACGTCGCTGCTATCGCTGCCATTGAATTGAATGGATAGCCAGTTAGCATGTTTCCGACTTGTTTTAAACTACTTTTCCGACCGATTTGGACCGGGAAAACGGCCTGGTTAATGAGGGGCGTGTCAAAGCCAATACCTAGCGATGCTTTACACTGACTAAACCGCTAGATTCGCCGCTACATTAGAAAAATGTCACGCCGCTGCTATCGCTGCCATTGAATTGAATGGATAGCCAGTTAGCATGTTTCCGACTTGTTTTAAACTACTTTTCCGACCGATTTGGACCGGGAAAACGGCCTGGTTAATGAGGGGGCGTGTCAAAGCCAATACCTAGCGATGCTTTACACTGACTAAACCGCTAGATTCGCCGCTACATTAGAAAATGTCACGCCGCTGCTATCGCTGCCATTGAATTGAATGGATAGCCAGTTAGCATGTTTCCGACTTGTTTTAAACTACTTTTCCGACCGATTTGGACCGGGAAAACGGCCTGGTTAATGAGGGGGCGTGTCAAAGCCAATACCTAGCGATGCTTTACACTGACTAAACCGCTAGATTCGCCGCTACATTACAAAATGTCACGCCGATGCTATCGCTGCCATTGAATTGAATGGATAGCCAGTTAGCATGTTTCCGACTTGTTTTAAACTACTTTTCCGACCGATTTGGACCGGGAAAACGGCCTGGTTAATGAGGGGGCGTGTCAAAGCCAATACCTAGCGATGCTTTACACTGACTAAACCGCTAGATTCGCCGCTACATTAGAAAATGTCACGCCACTGCTATCGCTGCCATTGAATTGAATGGATAGCCAGTTAGCATGTTTCCGACTTGTTTTAAACTACTTTTCCGACCGATTTGGACCGGGAAAACGGCCTGGTTAATGAGGGGGCGTGTCAAAGCCAATACCTAGCGATGCTTTACACTGACTAAACCGCTAGATTCGCCGCTACATTAGAAAATGTCACGCCGATGCTATCGCTGCCATTGAATTGAATGGATAGCCAGTTAGCATGTTTCCGACTTGTTTTAAACTACTTTTCCGACCGATTTGGACCGGGAAAACGGCCTGGTTAATGAGGGGGAGTGTCAAAGCCAATACCTAGCGATGCTTTACACTGACTAAACCGCTAGATTCGCCGCTACATTAGAAAATGTCACGCCGCTGCTATCGCTGCCATTGAATTGAATGGATAGCCAGTTAGCATGTTTCCGACTTGTTTTAAACTACTTTTCCGACCGATTTGGACCGGGAAAACGGCCTGGTTAATGAGGGGGCGTGTCAAAGCCAATACCTAGCGATGCTTTACACTGACTAAACCGCTAGATTCGCCGCTACATTACAAAATGTCACGCCGATGCTATCGCTGCCATTGAATTGAATGGATAGCCAGTTAGCATGTTTCCGACTTGTTTTAAACTACTTTTCCGACCGATTTGGACCGGGAAAACGGCCTGGTTAATGAGGTGGAGTGTCAAAGCCAATACCTAGCGATGCTTTACACTGACTAAACCGCTAGATTCGCCGCTACATTAGAAAATGTCACGCCGATGCTATCGCTGCCATTGAATTGAATGGATAGCCAGTTAGCATGTTTCCGACTTGTTTTAAATTACTTTTCCGACCGATTTGGACCGGGAAAACGGCCTGGTTAATGAGGGGGAGTGTCAAAGCCAATACCTAGCGATGCTTTACACTGATATAAAATATATATATAAAGGAAAATATATATATATTTAAAAAAATGTACTAAAAAAATGTGACCAAAAAAAAAAAAATATATAAAATATATATATAAAAGAAAAATTTGACAAACAATAATAATATATATAATATATATATATAAAGGAAATATATATATATATTTTTAAAACAATTACAAAAAATTTGACCCAAAAAACATATAAAATATATATATAAAGGAAAAATATATATATATAAAAAAATGTACAAAAAAATGTGACCAAAAAAATATATATAAAAATATATATATAAAGGAAAAATATATATATATATTAAAAAAATGTACAAAAAAATGTGACAAAAAAAAATAATAATATATATATAAAGGAAAAATATACATATATTAAAAAAAATTACAAAAAAATATGACCAAAAAAATATATATATATATAAAAGGAAAAAAATAATATATAAAAAAAATTACCAAAAAATTTGACCAAGAAAAAAAAAATATATATATAATTATATATATAAAGGAAATATATATATATATTTTTTAATAAAAATATATATAAAGGAAAAAATATATATAAAAAATGTACAAAAAAATTTGACAAAAAAGGACATATATTAAAAAAGAATTACTAAAACATTTGACCAAAAAAATATAAAAAATATATATATAAAGGAAAATATATATATAAAAAAATGTACAAGAAAAATGTGACAAAAAAATATATATAAAGGAAAGAATATATATATTCAAAAAATAAAAATTGACAACAAAAAAATATATAAAATGTATATATAAAGGAAAAATATATATATATTTTTTTAAACTACTAAAAATTTGACCAAAAAAACAATATATAAAATATATATATAAAGGAAAAATATATATATTTTTTTAAATTACAAAAAAATTTGACCCAAAAAATATATAAAATATATATATAAAGGAAAAATATATATATATAAAAATGTACTAAAAAATTTGACAAAAACAAAAATATATATAAAATATATATATAAAGGAAAAAAATATCTAAAAAAAGTACTAAAAATTTGACAGAAAAAAATATATAAAAAATGTAAAAAGAAACAAAGTATATATATTTTTAAAAAAATACTAAAACATTTGACCAAAAATAATATTATATAAAATATATATATAAAGGAAAAATATATATATTAAAAAATGTACAAAAAAATTTACAAGAAAATGTGACAAAAAAATATATATAAAGGAAAGAATATATATATAAAAAAAAAAAAATTGACAACAAAAATATATAAAATGTATATATAAAGGAAAATATATATATATATATTTTTAAACTACAAAAAAATTGACCAAAAAAAAAATATATAAAATATATATATAAAGGAAAATATATATATATATTTTTTTTCAAACTACAAAAAATTTGACCAAAAAACCCAAAACTAAACCGCTAGATTCGCCGCTACATTACAAAATGTCACGCCCGATGCTATCGCTGCCATTGAATTGAATGGATAGCCAGTTAGCATGTTTCCGACTTGTTTTAAACTACTTTTCCGACCGATTTGGACCGGGAAAACGGCCTGGTTAATGAGGGGAGTGTCAAAGCCAATACCTAGCGATGCTTTACACTGACTAAACCACTAGATTCGCCGCTACATTACAAAATGTCATGCCGATGCTATCGCTGCCATTGAATTGAATGGATAGCCAGTTAGCATGTTTCCGACTTGTTTTAAACTACTTTTCCGACCGATTTGGACCGGGAAAACGGCCTGGTTAATGAGGGGAGTGTCAAAGCCAATACCTAGCGATGCTTTACACTGACTAAACCACTAGATTCGCCGCTACATTACAAAATGTCACGCCGATGCTATCGCTGCCATTGAATTGAATGGATAGCCAGTTAGCATGTTTCCGACTTGTTTTAAACTACTTTTCCGACCGATTTGGACCGGGAAAACGGCCTGGTTAATGAGGGGAGTGTCAAAGCCAATACCTAGCGATGCTTTACACTGACTAAACCACTAGATTCGCCGCTACATTAGAAAATGTCACGCCACTGCTATCGCTGCTATTGAATTGAATGGATAGCCAGTTAGCATGTTTCCGACTTGTTTTAAACGACTTTTCCGACCGATTTGGACCGGAAAACGGCCTGGTTAATGAGGGGGCGTGTCAAAGCCAATACCTAGCGATGCTTTACACTGACTAAACCGCTAGATTCGCCGCTACATTAGAAAATGTCACGCCGATGCTATCGCTGCCATTGAATTGAATGGATAGCCAGTTAGCATGTTTCCGACTTGTTTTAAACTACTTTTCCGACCGATTTGGACCGGGAAAACGGCCTGGTTAATGAGGGGGAGTGTCAAAGCCAATACCTAGCGATGCTTTACACTGACTAAACCACTAGATTCGCCGCTACATTAGAAAATGTCACGCCGCTGCTGCTATCGCTGCCATTGAATTGAATGGATAGCCAGTTAGCATGTTTCCGACTTGTTTTAAACTACTTTTCCGACCGATTTGGACCGGGAAACGGCCTGGTTAATGAGGGGGCGTGTCAAAGCCAATACCTAGCGATGCTTTACACTGACTAAACCACTAGATTCGCCGCTACATTAGAAAATGTCACGCCGATGCTATCGCTGCCATTGAATTGAATGGATAGCCAGTTAGCATGTTTCCGACTTGTTTTAAACTACTTTTCCGACCGATTTGGACCGGGAAAACGGCCTGGTTAATGAGGGGAGTGTCAAAGCCAATACCTAGCGATGCTTTACACTGACTAAACCGCTAGATTCGCCGCTACATTAAAAATGTCACGCCGATGCTATCGCTGCCATTGAATTGAATGGATAGCCAGTTAGCATGTTTCCGACTTGTTTTAAACTACTTTTCCGACCGTTTGGACCGGGAAAACGGCCTGGTTAATGAGGGGGAGTCAAAGCCAATACCTAGCGATGCTTTACACTGACTAAACCGCTAGATTCGCCGCTACATTACAAAATGTCACGCCGATGCTATCGCTGCCATTGAATTGAATGGATAGCCAGTTAGCATGTTTCCGACTTGTTTTAAACTACTTTTCCGACCGATTTGGACCGGGAAAACGGCCTGGTTAATGAGGGGGAGTGTCAAAGCCAATACCTAGCGATGCTTTACACTGACTAAACCACTAGATTCGCCGCTACATTACAAAATGTCACGCCGATGCTATCGCTGCCATTGAATTGAATGGATAGCCAGTTAGCATGTTTCCGACTTGTTTTAAACTACTTTTCCGACCGATTTGGACCGGGAAAACGGCCTGGTTAATGAGGGGGCGTGTCAAAGCCAATACCTAGCGATGCTTTACACTGACTAAACCGCTAGATTCGCCGCTACATTAGAAAATGTCACGCCGCTGCTATCGCTGCCATTGAATTGAATGGATAGCCAGTTAGCATGTTTCCGACTTGTTTTAAACTACTTTTCCGACCGATTTGGACCGGGAAACGGCCTGGTTAATGAGGGGCGTGTCAAAGCCAATACCTAGCGATGCTTTACACTGACTAAACCGCTAGATTCGCCGCTACATTAGAAAATGTCACGCCGCTGCTATCGCTGCCATTGAATTGAATGGATAGCCAGTTAGCATGTTTCCGACTTGTTTTAAACTACTTTTCCGACCGATTTGGACCGGGAAAACGGCCTGGTTAATGAGGGGGTGTCAAAGCCAATACCTAGCGATGCTTTACACTGACTAAACCGCTAGATTCGCCGCTACATTAGAAAATGTCACGCCGCTGCTATCGCTGCTTTGAATTGAATGGATAGCCAGTTAGCATGTTTCCGACTTGTTTTAAACTACTTTTCCGACCGATTTGGACCGGGAAAACGGCCTGGTTAATGAGGGGGAGTGTCAAAGCCAATACTGCAGAAGCCAAGTTCGTCAGCTAGGACACAGACGTGAGTTTGCTCTGAAGACAAACAGCAAGATATCGTAATAGTTATCTAGCGAGGATTTTTATAGCATTACACGAGAATTTTAGATAAGAGAGCTAGCAACGGTGTGACAACAATTCCGCCGTTTTGCCTTGAAAAGACGGCAAGCTTTGCCGAAATCGAATCATCCTTGCAAGTCCAATTGTGGTACATTCGAAAATCTCCCTTGGCCGGGTTTTTTGTTCCTGTTGGAGTCCATTTTAAAATCCATTGAGTTCATCGGACCCTGGATATCGTCTGCATTCTGCGCGCTTTCGCTGAAGACGCTGTGACGGAGTGTGGACTGGCGAGCCAACCCAAGTCGACCATCTTTGGACCTAAGAGAGAGAGAGGAAAGTAAAACTGTCACGGAACCAGAGGATTCATTTTGCAATATTAAAGAACTGAGTAATGTGATTCGCCGCTCAAAGGGAGTGTGCAAGTTCATTTGTTTTGGATTATAAAGTACTGAAGTGTTTTTGATGATAACAGTTGTGTTTGATAATCATATGTGAATCGACATTTTATTTTCATATTCGAATCGATGTTTTATTTTCATATCTAGAATTGAGTAATACCGCTGAATGGGTTTACGATCTAAGTTCTTTCAAAATAAGAGTTTGATTTCAGTATAAGAGTTTTTGGTTTAAAACAAGATTCCTATTGGAATAATAAGTATATCTTTGTCTATCTACCATCTCTAAAAGTAATAACCTACGTTATAGGGGTAAATAGATAGGAGGGTCATACTTATCTGTGATTGAAAAGAGGTTTTGAATTGTTCTGTGGAAAGGAAAACACAGTATTACTAGTATAGTTTGTCATTGTAATATATGTCTGTTTTATTGTTTTATGCACGGTTAGAGATAAATAATACAAAAAGAATAAAAACAAACCATTCTCTTACCTTTTAAACTAAAGCTGGCGTCTGCGTGAGTTCATTCTTGTGGTTGACCATCTCTCTTTGGGCGAATCTGGTATCTTCAGTTATCTGGTCCACACCCTGTTTCGATATTAGCATTCTAGTAGCAGTGTTCCTTGAGACGCCTGTTACAGAAACTTGGCGAGCCAGCCAGGAGAGAGATTGTGTTGCCCAAGAGTGACCACACCAGTAAACCCAAAATTAGTTTTGTCTCGCATTAGTTTAGCATGGATATTATAAAACAGGAAAACGTGAACGTCACTGACTCAGTCATTGTCAGCGGCCTCACTCAAACTGAGTTAGATCAAGACCTAGAGAAGCTCCTAATAACTTATGGTTCTGTCAGACGGACTTTACTCATAGATGACCCAAACTCTGAGTTTCACAGACACATGATAGTTGAGTTTGCCCATAGCTCTGCCATGCACACACTTAGACCCCTACTGCCAATGGAACACACAAGTCCCACTGATGCAGAAACCACTTTCCAAGTGCGCTTTAGATAGTGTCTACACACCTACACCAGAGCCCCACACCACTCAGTCTTACTTATCTGATCTGAAGGATTTGGCTTTGAAGAGTGGCAAGGATTTCACAACAGTGCTTGAGGAGCTGATGTCTCAAATCAGTGACGCTGTCAAAGTCACCGAGGCTGAAGGACCACCAGTGAACCCCATGCTCTTTCCACTCTACTATGTCCTGTTTCTCGAAGGAGCTAGTCAAGAGTTTACCCACAGTACTTCAGCCTAGCCCCTTTCACTTCGACGCACTCTGTTCGAACCCCTGGGAGTGCACCCCAGTGCCTCTGTCACCCAGTGCGTGTCCAATCGCAATGGACTCACCGCACGATCAGCCCTAACGCCTGATGCTCTCACTCCACCAGAAGTCCAAAAACTGGTGGTGGAACACATTGTAAGAGGTGGGGAACTGCAACACGAGCCCTTTCATCTTTGAAATTGCGGGCTTTCTCTGGCCAGATTCCAAGGCCAAATAACGGTTTACTATGACACTTGGCGCCACATGTTGAGCTGATTTTGAAAGACACTACGATGTCTGACCTCCAGAAATCCTTGAGAATTCGGGAGAGTCTTCTACCTCCGCGAGCGACGTCATTAAACGATTGGGTCCCGGAGCAGTGGCAGCTTCCTACATACAGCTGCTGGACGCTGCGTATGACACAGTGGAGGATGGAGATGAACTGATGGCGAGGTTCATCAACACTCTACAAGACTCTGGTGAGAAAAACATCCACCTACCTGCACCGGCTACAAGCAGTGTTGAATCAAGCGGTGAGAAGAGGAGGTGTAGCCACTGGAGAAGCCGACCGACACTTATTAAAGCAACTATGCAGAGGTTGTTGGGACAACGCCTGCTACTCAAACTGGAGCCGTTAAAGGACGCTCCACCGTCATTCGTAGACCTACTGTTACTGCTGCGCGGTGAAGAAGACAAAGAAGCATCCAGAGCCGTGCGCATGAAGCAGCATCTGGGTTCTGCCAGGACACAGGTAGCCACCTGCGCACACAGCACGCATGTTTGTGGAGAAGAAACTAGAGTAGCTAGTCTCCAGAAACAGATAAATGAACTTCAAGGTCAGTTCACTACGCTGATCTCGTCGCGACAAGAAAAGGAATCTCCCAATTTTACGAAGACTACCGCAAAGAAACCACCACGCCAGACCAGCGAACCAGTAGAGGCAAGAGTCAAGACAAACCGAATTGAAGTGTCTGAAATCAGTGAACTGAGGAAGCAGATAGCCGATCTTCAAACTCAAATGGCTACTCAGCGAACGTCAAAACGTCAGCCTGAGAGGGCAGCTCGTTCAGTTGGTGCCCCAATCCAAGTCGAAGCTGCTGACCCGAATGCCAGTGAAAGGTCCAGGTACGGTGGGACAGCAGCCAACCGTCCCCGTCCCTGGTACTGTTTCAACTGCGGAGAAGATGGGCACATCGCAACCCACTGTGGGAATGCTCCCAACTCCTCTAAGGTTGATGAGAAGAAATGCCAACTGAGGGATGCCCAAGCCAAGTGGGATCTCCAGAACAATGTCACTCACACGTTTCATTTAAACAGAAAACAGTCTCCGTCGTAGGGCAGACTGAGGCTGTGAAAAGAGACAAGCGCCCAAGAAAGTTAAAGCTGTTGCCAATGAATGCTCACAGCGACCGGAACAGTCCATCAGATTGCCAGCTGGACTAATAGGAACCAAGTGTACAGCTGAAGTTACCATCGAAAGAAAAAGTGAATTGCTTACTTGACACTGGATCGCAGGTGACAACGATTCCTCACTCACTCTATGAGGGCCAGTTGTCCAACCATCCCATGAAGTCTCTAAACAATTTGTTGGACGTTAAAGGAGCCAATGGACAAGCTGTACCTTACCTAGGGTATGTGGAAGTGAACTTCACATTTCCTGAAGATTTTCTAGGAGCTGAAATGGAGGTACCCACCTTAGCACTAGTGGTACCGGACATGTGCAATGTATCCCAGATTCTCATTGGTACGAACACACTGGATGTCCTCTACACCTCTCCCTCCAGG
>JAINUG010001214.1:0-28179 GCA_029706075.1 Aldrovandia affinis | reverse complement strand
ACTACACAGACCAGTGCAATTTTTAACAAAGTGCAGCAATTTTAGGAATATGATAGTGCAAAGGACCTTTGGAAGAAGCTGCTGTTTTTTCCGAAATTGTCTTTCTGCATGGCAGTTCATTACTCATCTTGGCTCTGAACCCCGTCATCTGGTCGAGTGTGGGGTTGGCGACTCTGCTTGCTCGTACTAGGACTAACGTTAGCATGATCAGCGTTAGCTCTGGCTTCCACGCAAGCTGCAACATGTTTAGCATTGAGAAACGTTCCGTGGTGTCTGGAGTGCAAAAATATAGTGCGATTAAAATGCGTATTATTTTTAACGCGTTATTTTTTCTGTAATTAATTAATCGAAATTAACGCGTTAAAGTCCCAGCCCTAATTATTATGAAAAGTATCTTTCTTGGAAAATCACAAAAATATAAGTGTATAGCCTTACCTCCGAAGTGAAAATCATGAATTTTAAAGTTCTGATTTTCCAGCCTAGATAGATGAAGAAACATCTGGAATGACTTACTATGAAGAAATATGTTGAATAAAATGCATTTCAAGACATTGATCATGTGGTTCTCTGTGGCTCAGTTGGTAGAGCATGGCGTTGGCAACGGTTATGTTGTGGGTTCAATTCCCACTGGGGCCACATATACTGAAAATGTATTAATTCACTACTGTCAGTAGCTTTGGATAAAAGTGTCTGCTAAATGGCATATATTATTATGAAAAGTATCTTTCTTGGAAAATCACAAAAATATAAGTGTATAGCCTTACCTCGGGAGTGTAAAATCATGAATTTTAAAGTTCTGATTTTCCAGCTTAGATAATTGCAGAAACATATACAAATACCGCCTATGGAGAAATACGTTGGATAAAATGCATTTGAAGACATTTATCATGAAAAGTACATTTCTTGGAAAATCACAAAAAACATAAGTGTATAGCCTTACCTCTGAAGTGAAAATCATGAATTTTAAAGTTCTGATTTTCCAGCTTAAATAGATAAAGAAACATCTGGAATGACTTACTATGAAGAAATATTTTGAATAAAATGCATTTCAAGACATTGATCATGTGGTTCTCTGTGGCTCAGTTGGTAGAGCATGGCGTTGGCAACGGTTAGGTTGTGGGTTCAATTCCCACTGGGGCCACATATACTGAAAATGTATGCATTCACTACTGTCAATAGCTTTGGATAAAAGTGTCTGCTAAATGGCATATATTATTATGAAAAGTATCTTTCTTGGAAAATCACAAAAACATAAGTGTATAGCCTTACCTCCGGAGTGAAAAATCATGAATTTTAAATGTCTCATTTTCCAGCTTAGATAGATGAAGAAACATATACAATTACCTCGTATGGAGAAATAAGTTGGATAAAATGCATTTGAAGACATTTATCATGAAAAGTACATTTCTTGGAAAATCACAAAAACATAAGTGTATAGCCTTACCTCCGAAGTGAAAATCATGAATTTTAAAGTTCTGATTTTCCAGCCTAGATAGATGAAGAAACATCTGGAATGACTTACTATGAAGAAATATGTTGAATAAAATGCATTGATCATGTGGTTCTCTGTGGCTCAGTTGGTAGAGCATGGCGTTGGCAACGGTTAGGTAGTGGGTTCAATTCCCACTGGGGCCACATATACTGAAAATGTATTAATTCACTACTGTCAGTAGCTTTGGATAAAAGTGTCTGCTAAATGGCATATATTATTATGAAAAGTATCTTTCTTGGAAAATCACAAAAACATAAGTGTATAGCCTTACCTCGGGAGTGAAAAATCATGAATTTTAAATGTCTCATTTTCCAGCTTAGATAGATGAAGAAACATATGGAATGACTTACTATGAAGAAATATTTTGAATAAAATGCATTTCAAGACATTGATCATGTGGTTCTCTGTGGCTCAGTTGGTAGAGCATGGCGTTGGCAATATGTTAGGTTGTGGGTTCAATTCCCCTGGGGCCACATATACTGAAAATGTATGCATTCACTACTGTCAGTAGCTTTGGATAAAAGTGTCTGCTAAATGGCATATATTATTATGAAAAGTATCTTTCTTGGAAAATCACAAAAAACATAAGTGTATAGCCTTACCTCCGGAGTGAAAATCATGAATTTTAAATGTCTCATTTTCCAGCTTAGATAGATGAAGAAACATATACAATTGCCTCGTATGGAGAAATAAGTTGATAAAATGCATTTGAAGACATTTATCATGAAAAGTACATTTCTTGAAAATCACAAAAACATAAGTGTATAGCCTTATCCGGAGTGAAAATCATGAATTTTAAAGTTCTGATTTTCCAGCCTAGATAGATGAAGAAACATCTGGAATGACTTACTATGAAGAAATATGTTGAATAAAATGCATTGATCATGTGGTTCTCTGTGGCTCAGTTGGTAGAGCATGGCGTTGGCAACGGTTAGGTTGTGGGTTCAATTCCCACTGGGGCCACATATACTGAAAATGTATGAATTCACTACTGTCAGTAGCTTTGGATAAAAGTGTCTGTTAAATGGCATATATTATTATGAAAAGTATCTTTCTTGGAAAATCACAAAAACATAAGTGTATAGCCTTACAGTGAAAAATCATGAATTTTAAATGTCTCATTTTCCAGCTTAGATAGATGAAGAAACATATACAATTGCCTCGTATGGAGAAATAAGTTGGATAAAATGCATTTGAAGACATTTATCATGAAAAGTACATTTCTTGGAAAATCACAAAAAATATAAGTGTATAGCTTATTTCATGAATTTTAAAGTTCTGATTTTCCAGCCTAGATAGATGAAGAAACATCTGGAATGACTTACTATGAAGAAATATGTTGAATAAAATGCATTTCAAGACACTGAAATTGTGGTTCTCTGTCGCTCAGTTGGTAGAGCATGGCGTTGGCAACGGTTATGTTGTGGGTTCAATTCCCACTGTGGCCACATATACTGAAAATGTATGCATTCACTACTGTCAGTAGCTTTGGATAAAAGTGTCTGCTAAATGGCATATATTATTATGAAAAGTATCTTTCTTGGAAAATCACAAAAAACATAAGTGTATAGCCTTACCTCCGGAGTGAAAAATCATGAATTTTAAATGTCTCATTTTCCAGCTTAGATAGATGAAGAAACATATACAATTACCTCGTAAGGAGAAATAAGTTGGATAAAATGCATTTGAAGACATTTATCATGAAAAGTACATTTCTTGGAAAATCACAAAAACATAAGTGTATAGCCTTACCTCCGAAGTGAAAATCATGAATTTTAAAGTTCTGATTTTCCAGCCTAGATAGATGAAGAAACATCTGGAATGACTTACTATGAAGAAATATGTTGAATAAAATGCATTGATCATGTGGTTCTCTGTGGCTCAGTTGGTAGAGCATGGCGTTGGCAACGGTTAGGTTGTGGGTTCAATTCCCACTGGGGCCACATATACTGAAAATGTATGAATTCACTACTGTCAGTAGCTTTGGATAAAAGTGTCTGCTAAATGGCATATATTATTATGAAAAGTATCTTTCTTGGAAAATCACAAAAACATAAGTGTATAGCCTTACCTCGGGAGTGAAAAATCATGAATTTTAAATGTCTCATTTTCCAGCTTAGATAGATGAAGAAACATATACAATTGCCTCGATGGAGAAATAAGTTGGATAAAATGCATTTGAAGACATTTATCATGAAAAGTACATTTCTTGAAAATCACAAAAACATAAGTGTATAGCCTTACCTCCGGAGTGAAAAATCATGAATTTTAAAGTTCTGATTTTCCAGCCTAGATAGATGAAGAAACATCTGGAATGACTTACTATGAAGAAATATTTTGAATAAAATGCATTGATCATGTGGTTCTCTGTGGCTCAGTTGGTAGAGCATGGCGTTGGCAACGGTTAGGTTGTGGGTTCAATTCCACTGGGCCACATATACTGAAAATGTATGAATTCACTACTGTCAGTAGCTTTGGATAAAAGTGTCTGCTAAATGGCATATATTATTATGAAAAGTATCTTTCTTGGAAAATCACAAAAACATATGTATAGCCTTACCTCCGGAGTGAAAAATCATGAATTTTAAATGTCTCATTTTCCAGCTTAGATAGATGAAGAAACATATACAATTACCTCGTATGGAGAAATAAGTTGGATAAAATGCATTTGAAGACATTTATCATGAAAAGTACATTTCTTGGAAAATCACAAAAACATAAGTGTATAGCCTTACCTCCAAGTGAAAATCATGAATTTTAAAGTTCTGATTTTCCAGCCTAGATAGATGAAGAAACATCTGGAATGACTTACTATGAAGAAATATGTTGAATAAAATGCATTGATCATGTGGTTCTCTGTGGCTCAGTTGGTAGAGCATGGCGTTGGCAACGGTTAGGTTGTGGGTTCAATTCCACTGGGGCCACATATACTGAAAATGTATGAATTCACTACTGTCAGTAGCTTTGGATAAAAGTGTCTGCTAAATGGCATATATTATTATGAAAAGTATCTTTCTTGAAAATCACAAAAATATAAGTGTATAGCCTTACCTCCGAAGTGAAAATCATGAATTTTAAAGTTCTGATTTTCCAGCCTAGATAGATGAAGAAACATCTGGAATGACTTACTATGAAGAAATATGTTGAATAAAATGCATTTCAAGACATTGATCATGTGGTTCTCTGTGGCTCAGTTGGTAGAGCATGGCGTTGGCAACGGTTAGGTTGTGGGTTCAATTCCCACTGGGGCCACATATACTGAAAATGTATGCATTCACTACTGTCAGTAGCTTTGATAAAAGTGTCTGCTAAATGGCATATATTATTATGAAAAGTATCTTTCTTGGAAAATCACAAAAACATAAGTGTATAGCCTTACCTCCGGAGTGAAAAATCATGAATTTTAAATGTCTCATTTTCCAGCTTAGATAGATGAAGAAACATATACAATTGCCTCGTATGGAGAAATAAGTTGATAAAATGCATTTGAAGACATTTATCATGAAAAGTACATTTCTTGGAAAATCACAAAAACATAAGTGTATAGCCTTACCTCCGAAGTGAAAATCATGAATTTTAAAGTTCTGATTTTCCAGCCTAGATAGATGAAGAAACATCTGGAATGACTTACTATGAAGAAATATGTTGAATAAAATGCATTGATCATGTGGTTCTCTGTGGCTCAGTTGGTAGAGCATGGCGTTGGCAACGGTTAGGTAGTGGGTTCAATTCCCACTGGGGCCACATATACTGAAAATGTATTAATTCACTACTGTCAGTAGCTTTGGATAAAAGTGTCTGCTAAATGGCATATATTATTATGAAAAGTATCTTTCTTGGAAAATCACAAAAACATAAGTGTATAGCCTTACATGAATTTTAAATGTCTCGGATAGTGAAAAATCATGAATTTTAAATGTCTCATTTTCCAGCTTAGATAGATGAAGAAACATATGGAATGACTTACTATGAAGAAATATTTTGAATAAAATGCATTTCAAGACATTGATCATGTGGTTCTCTGTGGCTCAGTTGGTAGAGCATGGCGTTGGCAGCGGTTAGGTTGTGGGTTCAATTCCACTGGGGCCACATATACTGAAAATGTATGCATTCACTACTGTCAATAGCTTTGGATAAAAGTGTCTGCTAAATGGCATATATTATTATGAAAAGTATCTTTCTTGGAAAATCACAAAAACATAAGTGTATAGCCTTACCTCCGGAGTGAAAAATCATGAATTTTAAATGTCTCATTTTCCAGCTTAGATAGATGAAGAAACATATACAATTACCTCGTATGGAGAAATAAGTTGGATAAAATGCATTTGAAGACATTTATCATGAAAAGTACATTTCTTGAAAAATCACAAAAACATAAGTGTATAGCCTTATTTCCGAAGTGAAAATCATGAATTTTAAAGTTCTGATTTTCCAGCCTAGATAGATGAAGAAACATCTGGAATGACTTACTATGAAGAAATATGTTGAATAAAATGCATTGATCATGTGGTTCTCTGTGGCTCAGTTGGTAGAGCATGGCGTTGGCAACGGTTAGGTAGTGGGTTCAATTCCCACTGGGGCCACATATACTGAAAATGTATGAATTCACTACTGTCAGTAGCTTTGGATAAAAGTGTCTGCTAAATGGCATATATTATTATGAAAAGTATCTTTCTTGGAAAATCACAAAAACATAAGTGTATAGCCTTACCTCCGGAGTGAAAATCATGAATTTTAAATGTCTCATTTTCCAGCTTAGATAGATGAAGAAACATATACAATTGCCTCGTATGGAGAAATAAGTTGATAAAATGCATTTGAAGACATTTATCATGAAAAGTACATTTCTTGAAAATCACAAAAACATAAGTGTATAGCCTTACTAGTGAAAAATCATGAATTTTAAAGTTCTGATTTTCCAGCCTAGATAGATGAAGAAACATCTGGAATGACTTACTATGAAGAAATATTTTGAATAAAATGCATTGATCATGTGGTTCTCTGTGGCTCAGTTGGTAGAGCATGGCGTTGGCAACGGTTATGTTGTGGGTTCAATTCGCACTGGGGCCACATATACTGAAAATGTATGAATTCACTACTGTCAGTAGCTTTGGATAAAAGTGTCTGCTAAATGGCATATATTATTATGAAAAGTATCTTTCTTGGAAAATCACAAAAATATAAGTGTATAGCCTTACTCTCCGAAGTGAAAATCATGAATTTTAAAGTTCTGATTTTCCAGCCTAGATAGATGAAGAAACATCTGGAATGACTTACTATGAAGAAATATGTTGAATAAAATGCATTTCAAGACACTGATCATGTGGTTCTCTGTGGCTCAGTTGGTAGAGCATGGCGTTGGCAACGGTTATGTTGTGGGTTCAATTCCCACTGGGGCCACATATACTGAAAATGTATTAATTCACTACTGTCAGTAGCTTTGGATAAAAGTGTCTGCTAAATGGCATATATTATTATGAAAAGTATCTTTCTTGGAAAATCACAAAAATATAAGTGTATAGCCTTACCTCCAAAGTGAAAATCATGAATTTTAAAGTTCTGATTTTCCAGCCTAGATAGATGAAGAAACATCTGGAATGACTTACTATGAAGAAATATGTTGAATAAAATGCATTTCAAGACACTGAAATTGTGGTTCTCCGTGGCTCAGTTGGTAGAGCATGGCGTTGGCAACGGTTATGTTGTGGGTTCAATTCCCACTGTGGCCACATATACTGAAAATGTATGCATTCACTACTGTCAGTAGCTTTGGATAAAAGTGTCTGCTAAATGGCATATATTATTATGAAAAGTATCTTTCTTGGAAAATCACAAAAACATAAGTGTATAGCCTTACCTCGGAGTGTAAAATCATGAATTTTAAAGTTCTGATTTTCCAGCTTAGATAATTGCAGAAACATATACAAATACCGCCTATGGAGAAATACGTTGGATAAAATGCATTTGAAGACATTTATCATGAAAAGTACATTTCTTGGAAAATCACAAAAACATAAGTGTATAGCCTTACCTCTGAAGTGAAAATCATGAATTTTAAAGTTCTGATTTTCCAGCTTAAATAGATAAAGAAACATCTGGAATGACTTACTATGAAGAAATATTTTGAATAAAATGCATTTCAAGACATTGATCATGTGGTTCTCTGTGGTTCAGTTGGTAGAGCATGGCGTTGGCAACGGTTAGGTTGTGGGTTCAATTCCCACTGGGGCCACATATACTGAAAATGTATGCATTCACTACTGTCAATAGCTTTGGATAAAAGTGTCTGCTAAATGGCATATATTATTATGAAAAGTATCTTTCTTGGAAAATCACAAAAACATAAGTGTATAGCCTTACCTCCGGAGTGAAAAATCATGAATTTTAAATGTCTCATTTTCCAGCTTAGATAGATGAAGAAACATATACAATTACCCTCGTATGGAGAAATAAGTTGGATAAAATGCATTTGAAGACATTTATCATGAAAAGTACATTTCTTGGAAAATCACAAAAACATAAGTGTATAGCCTTAAAATGAAAATCATGAATTTTAAAGTTCTGATTTTCCAGCCTAGATAGATGAAGAAACATCTGGAATGACTTACTATGAAGAAATATGTTGAATAAAATGCATTGATCATGTGGTTCTCTGTGGCTCAGTTGGTAGAGCATGGCGTTGGCAACGGTTAGGTTGTGGGTTCAATTCCCACTGGGGCCACATATACTGAAAATGTATTAATTCACTACTGTCAGTAGCTTTGGATAAAAGTGTCTGCTAAATGGCATATATTATTATGAAAAGTATCTTTCTTGGAAAATCACAAAAACATAAGTGTATAGCCTTACCTCGGGAGTGAAAAATCATGAATTTTAAATGTCTCATTTTCCAGCTTAGATAGATGAAGAAACATATGGAATGACTTACTATGAAGAAATATTTTGAATAAAATGCATTTCAAGACATTGATCATGTGGTTCTCTGTGGCTCAGTTGGTAGAGCATGGCGTTGGCAACGGTTAGGTTGTGGGTTCAATTCCACTGGGGCCACATATACTGAAAATGTATGCATTCACTACTGTCAATAGCTTTGGATAAAAGTGTCTGCTAAATGGCATATATTATTATGAAAAGATCTTTCTTGGAAAATCACAAAAACATAAGTGTATAGCCTTACCCGGAGTGAAAAATCATGAATTTTAAATGTCTCATTTTCCAGCTTAGATAGATGAAGAAACATATACAATTACCTCGTATGGAGAAATAAGTTGGATAAAATGCATTTGAAGACATTTATCATGAAAAGTACATTTCTTGAAAATCACAAAAACATAAGTGTATAGCCTTACCTCCGAAGTGAAAATCATGAATTTTAAAGTTCTGATTTTCCAGCCTAGATAGATGAAGAAACATCTGGAATGACTTACTATGAAGAAATATGTTGAATAAAATGCATTTCAAGACACTGAAATGTGGTTCTCTGTGGCTCAGTTGGTAGAGCATGGCGTTGGGCAACGGTTATGTTGTGGGTTCAATTCCCACTGGGGCCACATATACTGAAAATGTATGCATTCACTACTGTCAGTAGCTTTGGATAAAAGTGTCTGCTAAATGGCATATATTATTATGAAAAGTATCTTTCTTGGAAAATCACAAAAACATAAGTGTATAGCCTTACCTCCGAAGTGAAAATCATGAATTTTAAAGTTCTGATTTTCCAGCCTAGATAGATGAAGAAACATCTGGAATGACTTACTATGAAGAAATATGTTGAATAAAAATGCATTTCAAGACACTGAAATTGTGGTTCTCCGTTTCCAGCTCAGTTGGTAGAGCATGGCGTTGGCAACGGTTATGTTGTGGGTTCAATTCCCACTGTGGGTTCAATTCACATATACTGAAAATGTATGCATTCACTACTGTCAGTAGCTTTGGATAAAAGTGTCTGCTAAATGGCATATATTATTATGAAAAGTATCTTTCTTGGAAAATCACAAAAAACATAAGTGTATAGCCTTACCTCAGAGTGTAAAATCATGAATTTTAAAGTTCTGATTTTCCAGCTTAGATAATTGCAGAAACATATACAAATACCTCCTATGGAGAAATACGTTGGATAAAATGCATTTGAAGACATTTATCATGAAAAGTACATTTCTTGGAAAATCACAAAAACATAAGTGTATAGCCTTACCTCTGAAGTGAAAATCATGAATTTTAAAGTTCTGATTTTCCAGCCTAGATAGATGAAGAAACATCTGGAATGACTTACTATGAAGAAATATTTTGAATAAAATGCATTTCAAGACATTGATCATGTGGTTCTCTGTGGCTTCAGTTGGTAGAGCATGGCGTGGCAACGGTTAGGTTGTGGGTTCAATTCCCACTGGGGCCACATATACTGAAAATGTATGCATTCACTACTGTCAGTAGCTTTGGATAAAAGTGTCTGCTAAATGGCATATATTATTATGAAAAGTATCTTTCTTGGAAAATCACAAAAACATAAGTGTATAGCCTTACCTCCGGAGTGAAAAATCATGAATTTTAAATGTCTCATTTTCCAGCTTAGATAGATGAAGAAACATATACAATTACCTCGTATGGAGAAATAAGTTGATAAAATGCATTTGAAGACATTTATCATGAAAAGTACATTTCTTGAAAATCACAAAAACATAAGTGTATAGCTTATTACTCCGAAGTGAAAATCATGAATTTTAAAGTTCTGATTTTCCAGCCTAGATAGATGAAGAAACATCTGGAATGACTTACTATGAAGAAATATGTTGAATAAAATGCATTGATCATGTGGTTCTCTGTGGCTCAGTTGGTAGAGCATGGCGTTGGCAACGGTTATGTTGTGGGTTCAATTCCCACTGGGGCCACATATACTGAAAATGTATTAATTCACTACTGTCAGTAGCTTTGGATAAAAGTGTCTGCTAAATGGCATATATTATTATGAAAAGTATCTTTCTTGGAAAATCACAAAAATATAAGTGTATAGCCTTACCTCGAAGTGAAAATCATGAATTTTAAAGTTCTGATTTTCCAGCCTAGATAGATGAAGAAACATCTGGAATGACTTACTATGAAGAAATATGTGAATAAAATGCATTTCAAGACATTGAATCATGAAATGGTTCTCTGTGGCTCAGTTGGTAGAGCATGGCGTTGGCAACGGTTAGGTTGTGGGTTCAATTCCCACTGGGGCCACATATACTGAAAATGTATGCATTCACTACTGTCAATAGCTTTGGATAAAAGTGTCTGCTAAATGGCATATATTATTATGAAAAGTATCTTTCTTGGAAAATCACAAAAACATAAGTGTATAGCCTTACCTCCGGAGTGAAAAATCATGAATTTTAAATGTCTCATTTTCCAGCTTAGATAGATGAAGAAACATATACAATTACCTATGGAGAAATAAGTTGGATAAAATGCATTTGAAGACATTTATCATGAAAAGTACATTTCTTGGAAAATCACAAAAACATAAGTGTATAGCCTTACCTCCGAAGTGAAAATCATGAATTTTAAAGTTCTGATTTTCCAGCCTAGATAGATGAAGAAACATCTGGAATGACTTACTATGAAGAAATATGTTGAATAAAATGCATTGACATCATGTGGTTCTCTGTGGCTCAGTTGGTAGAGCATGGCGTTGGCAACGGTTAGTTGTGGGTTCAATTCCCACTGGGGCCACATATACTGAAAATGTATGAATTCACTACTGTCAGTAGCTTTGGATAAAAGTGTCTGCTAAATGGCATATATTATTATGAAAAGTATCTTTCTTGGAAAATCACAAAAACATAAGTGTATAGCCTTACCTCCGGAGTGAAAAATCATGAATTTTAAATGTCTCATTTTCCAGCTTAGATAGATGAAGAAACATCTGGAATGACTTACTATGAAGAAATATTTTGAATAAAATGCATTTCAAGACATTGATCATGTGGTTCTCTGTGGCTCAGTTGGTAGAGCATGGCGTTGGCAACGGTTATGTTGTGGGTTCAATTCCCACTGGGGCCACATATACTGAAAATGTATGCATTCACTACTGTCAGTAGCTTTGGATAAAAGTGTCTGCTAAATGGCATATATTATTATGAAAAGTATCTTTCTTGGAAAATCACAAAAACATAAGTGTATAGCCTTACCTCCGGAGTGAAAATCATGAATTTTAAATGTCTCATTTTCCAGCTTAGATAGATGAAGAAACATATACAATTACCTCGTATGGAGAAATAAGTTGGATAAAATGCATTTGAAGACATTTATCATGAAAAGTACATTTCTTGAAAATCACAAAAACATAAGTGTATAGCCTTAATGACTTACTATGAAGAAATATGTTGAATAAAATGCATTTCAGTGAAAATCATGAATTTTAAAGTTCTGATTTTCCAGCCTAGATAGATGAAGAAACATCTGGAATGACTTACTATGAAGAAATATGTTGAATAAAATGCATTGATCATGTGGTTCTCTGTGGCTCAGTTGGTAGAGCATGGCGTTGGCAACGGTTATGTATGGGTTCAATTCCCACTGGGGCCACATATACTGAAAATGTATGAATTCACTACTGTCAGTAGCTTTGGATAAAAGTGTCTGCTAAATGGCATATATTATTATGAAAAGTATCTTTCTTGGAAAATCACAAAAACATAAGTGTATAGCCTTACCTCGGGAGTGAAAATCATGAATTTTAAAGTTCTGATTTTCCAGCCTAGATAGATGAAGAAACATCTGGAATGACTTACTATGAAGAAATATTTTGAATAAAATGCATTTCAAGACATTGATCATGTGGTTCTCTGTGGCTCAGTTGGTAGAGCATGGCGTTGGCAACGGTTAGGTTGTGGGTTCAATTCCCACTGGGGCCACATATACTGAAAATGTATGCATTCACTACTGTCAATAGCTTTGGATAAAAGTGTCTGCTAAATGGCATATATTATTATGAAAAGTATCTTTCTTGGAAAATCACAAAAACATAAGTGTATAGCCTTACCTCCGGAGTGAAAATCATGAATTTTAAATGTCTCATTTTCCAGCTTAGATAGATGAAGAAACATATACAATTACCTCGTATGGAGAAATAAGTTGGATAAAATGCATTTGAAGACATTTATCATGAAAAGTACATTTCTTGAAAATCACAAAAACATAAGTGTATAGCCTTATCCGAAGTGAAAATCATGAATTTTAAAGTTCTGATTTTCCAGCCTAGATAGATGAAGAAACATCTGGAATGACTTACTATGAAGAAATATGTTGAATAAAATGCATTGATCATGTGGTTCTCTGTGGCTCAGTTGGTAGAGCATGGCGTTGGCAACGGTTAGGTTGTGGGTTCAATTCCCACTGGGGCCACATATACTGAAAATGTATGAATTCACTACTGTCAGTAGCTTTGGATAAAAGTGTCTGCTAAATGGCATATATTATTATGAAAAGTATCTTTCTTGGAAAATCACAAAAACATAAGTGTATAGCCTTAGCCTTACCTCCGAAGTGAAAATCATGAATTTTAAAGTTCTGATTTTCCAGCCTAGATAGATGAAGAAACATCTGGAATGACTTACTATGAAGAAATATGTTGAATAAAATGCATTTCAAGACATTGATCATGTGGTTCTCTGTGGCTCAGTTGGTAGAGCATGGCGTTGGCAACGGTTATGTTGTGGGTTCAATTCCACTGGGGCCACATATACTGAAAATGTATGAATTCACTACTGTCAGTAGCTTTGGATAAAAGTGTCTGCTAAATGGCATATATTATTATGAAAAGTATCTTTCTTGGAAAATCACAAAAATATAAGTGTATAGCCTTACCTCCGGAGTGAAAATCATGAATTTTAAAGTTCTGATTTTCCAGCCTAGATAGATGAAGAAACATCTGGAATGACTTACTATGAAGAAATATGTTGAATAAAATGCATTTCAAGACATTGATCATGTGGTTCTCTGTGGCTCAGTTGGTAGAGCATGGCGTTGGCAACGGTTATGTTGTGGGTTCAATTCACACTGGGGCCACATATACTGAAAATGTATGCATTCACTACTGTCAGTAGCTTTGGATAAAAGTGTCTGCTAAATGGCATATATTATTATGAAAAGTATCTTTCTTGGAAAATCACAAAAACATAAGTGTATAGCCTTACCTCGGAGTGAAAAATCATGAATTTTAAATGTGTCTCATTTTCCAGCTTAGATAGATGAAGAAACATATACAATTACCTCTGTATGGAGAAATAAGTTGGATAAAATGCATTTGAAGACATTTATCATGAAAAGTACATTTCTTGAAAATCACAAAAACATAAGTGTATAGCCTTACCTCGAAGTGAAAATCATGAATTTTAAAGTTCTGATTTTCCAGCCTAGATAGATGAAGAAACATCTGGAATGACTTACTATGAAGAAATATGTTGAATAAAATGCATTGATCATGTGGTTCTCTGTGGCTCAGTTGGTAGAGCATGGCGTTGGCAAAAAGTATCGGTTATGTTGTGGGTTCAAATGTTCCCACTGGGGCCACATATACTGAAAATGTATTAATTCACTACTGTCAGTAGCTTTGGATAAAAGTGTCTGCTAAATGGCATATATTATTATGAAAAGTATCTTTCTTGGAAAATCACAAAAACATAAGTGTATAGCCTTACCTCGGAAGTGAAAATCATGAATTTTAAATGTTCTGATTTTCCAGCTTAGATAGATGAAGAAACATCTGGAATGACTTACTATGAAGAAATATTTTGAATAAAATGCATTTCAAGACATTGATCATGTGGTTCTCTGTGGCTCAGTTGGTAGAGCATGGCGTTGGCAACGGTTAGGTTGTGGGTTCAATTCCCACTGGGGCCACATATACTGAAAATGTATGCATTCACTACTGTCAATAGCTTTGGATAAAAGTGTCTGCTAAATGGCATATATTATTATGAAAAGTATCTTTCTTGGAAAATCACAAAAACATAAGTGTATAGCCTTACTCCGGAGTGAAAAATCATGAATTTTAAATGTCTCATTTTCCAGCTTAGATAGATGAAGAAACATATACAATTACCTCGTATGGAGAAATAAGTTGGATAAAATGCATTTGAAGACATTTATCATGAAAAGTACATTTCTTGAAAATCACAAAAACATAAGTGTATAGCCTTATTTCCGAAGTGAAAATCATGAATTTTAAAGTTCTGATTTTCCAGCCTAGATAGATGAAGAAACATCTGGAATGACTTACTATGAAGAAATATGTTGAATAAAATGCATTGATCATGTGGTTCTCTGTGGCTCAGTTGGTAGAGCATGGCGTTGGCAACGGTTAGGTTGTGGGTTCAATTCCCACTGGGGCCACATATACTGAAAATGTATGAATTCACTACTGTCAGTAGCTTTGGATAAAAGTGTCTGCTAAATGGCATATATTATTATGAAAAGTATCTTTCTTGGAAAATCACAAAAACATAAGTGTATAGCCTTACCTCGGAGTGAAAAATCATGAATTTTAAATGTCTGATTTTCCAGCTTAGATAGATGAAGAAACATCTGGAATGACTTACTATGAAGAAATATGTTGAATAAAATGACATTGATCATGTGGTTCTCTGTGGCTCAGTTGGTAGAGCATGGCGTTGAAAAGGTTGTGGGTTCAATTCCCACTGGGGCCACATATACTGAAAATGTATGCATTCACTAAGTAGCTTTGGATAAAAGTGTCTGCTAAATGGCATATATTATTATGAAAAGTATCTTTCTTGGAAAATCACAAAAACATAAGTGTATAGCCTTAATCATGAATTTTAAAGTTCTGATTTTCCAGCCTAGATAGATGAAGAAACATCTGGAATGACTTACTATGAAGAAATATGTTGAATAAAATGCATTGATCATGAAATGGTGGTTCTCTGTGGCTCAGTTGGTAGAGCATGGCGTTGGCAACGGGTTGTGGGTTCAAACTGGGGCCACATATACTGAAAATGTATGAATTCACTACTGTCAGTAGCTTTGGATAAAAGTGTCTGCTAAATGGCATATATTATTATGAAAAGTATCTTTCTTGGAAAATCACAAAAACATAAGTGTATAGCCTTACCTCCGAAGTGAAAATCATGAATTTTAAAGTTCTGATTTTCCAGCCTAGATAGATGAAGAAACATCTGGAATGACTTACTATGAAGAAATATGTTGAATAAAATGCATTTCAAGACATTGATCATGTGGTTCTCTGTGGCTCAGTTGGTAGAGCATGGCGTTGGCAACGGTTATGTTGTGGGTTCAATTCGCACTGGGGCCACATATACTGAAAATGTATTAATTCACTACTGTCAGTAGCTTTGGATAAAAGTGTCTGCTAAATGGCATATATTATTATGAAAAGTATCTTTCTTGGAAAATCACAAAAATATAAGTGTATAGCCTTACCTCCAAAGTGAAAATCATGAATTTTAAAGTTCTGATTTTCCAGCCTAGATAGATGAAGAAACATCTGGAATGACTTACTATGAAGAAATATGTTGAATAAAATGCATTTCAAGACACTGAAATTGTGGTTCTCCGTGGCTCAGTTGGTAGAGCATGGCGTTGGCAACGGTTATGTTGTGGGTTCAATTCCCACTGTGGCCACATATACTGAAAATGTATGCATTCACTACTGTCAGTAGCTTTGGATAAAAGTGTCTGCTAAATGGCATATATTATTATGAAAAGTATCTTTCTTGGAAAATCACAAAAACATAAGTGTATAGCCTTACCTCGGGAGTGAAAAATCATGAATTTTAAAGTTCTGATTTTCCAGCTTAGATAGATGAAGAAACATATACAATTACCTCCTATGGAGAAATAAGTTGGATAAAATGCATTTGAAGACATTTATCATGAAAAGTACATTTCTTGGAAAATCACAAAAACATAAGTGTATAGCCTTACCTCTGGAGTGAAAAATCATGAATTTTAAAGTTCTGATTTTCCAGCCTAGATAGATGAAGAAACATCTGGAATGACTTACTATGAAGAAATATTTTGAATAAAATGCATTTCAAGACATTGATCATGTGGTTCTCTGTGGCTCAGTTGGTAGAGCATGGCGTTGGCAACGGTTAGGTTGTGGGTTCAATTCCCACTGGGGCCACATATACTGAAAATGTATGCATTCACTACTGTCAGTAGCTTTGGATAAAAGTGTCTGCTAAATGGCATATATTATTATGAAAAGTATCTTTCTTGGAAAATCACAAAAACATAAGTGTATAGCCTTACCTCCTGTGAAAATCATGAATTTTAAATGTCTCATTTTCCAGCTTAGATAGATGAAGAAACATATACAATTACCTCGTATGGAGAAATAAGTTGGATAAAATGCATTTGAAGACATTTATCATGAAAAGTACATTTCTTGAAAATCACAAAAACATAAGTGTATAGCCTTATTCTCTCCGGAGTGAAAATCATGAATTTTAAAGTTCTGATTTTCCAGCCTAGATAGATGAAGAAACATCTGGAATGACTTACTATGAAGAAATATGTTGAATAAAATGCATTGAAGACATGTGGTTCTCTGTGGCTCAGTTGGTAGAGCATGGCGTTGGCAACGGTTAGGTTGTGGGTTCAATCCCACTGGGGCCACATATACTGAAAATGTATGAATTCACTACTGTCAGTAGCTTTGGATAAAAGTGTCTGCTAAATGGCATATATTATTATGAAAAGTATCTTTCTTGGAAAATCACAAAAACATAAGTGTATAGCCTTACCTTTAAATGAAGTGAAAATCATGAATTTTAAAGTTCTGATTTTCCAGCCTAGATAGATGAAGAAACATCTGAATGACTTACTATGAAGAAATATGTTGAATAAAATGCATTTGAAGACATTGATCATGTGGTTCTCTGTGGCTCAGTTGGTAGAGCATGGCGTTGGCAACGGTTATGTTGTGGGTTCAATTCCACTGGGGCCACATATACTGAAAATGTATGCATTCACTACTGTCAGTAGCTTTGGATAAAAGTGTCTGCTAAATGGCATATATTATTATGAAAAGTATCTTTCTTGGAAAATCACAAAAACATAAGTGTATAGCCTTACCTCCGAAGTGAAAATCATGAATTTTAAAGTTCTGATTTTCCAGCCTAGATAGATGAAGAAACATCTGGAATGACTTACTATGAAGAAATATGTTGAATAAAATGCAAGACATTGATCATGTGGTTCTCTGTGGCTCAGTTGGTAGAGCATGGCGTTGGCAACGGTTATGTTGTGGGTTCAATTCGCACTGGGGCCACATATACTGAAAATGTATGAATTCACTACTGTCAGTAGCTTTGGATAAAAGTGTCTGCTAAATGGCATATATTATTATGAAAAGTATCTTTCTTGGAAAATCACAAAAATATAAGTGTATAGCCTTACCTCCGAAGTGAAAATCATGAATTTTAAAGTTCTGATTTTCCAGCCTAGATAGATGAAGAAACATCTGGAATGACTTACTATGAAGAAATATGTTGAATAAAATGCATTTCAAGACACTGAAATTGTGGTTCTCCTGGAATGACGCTCAGTTGGTAGAGCATGGCGTTTGGCAACGGTTATGTTGTGGGTTTCAATTCCCACTGTGGCCACATATACTGAAAATGTATGCATTCACTACTGTCAGTAGCTTTGGATAAAAGTGTCTGCTAAATGGCATATATTATTATGAAAAGTATCTTTCTTGGAAAATCACAAAAACATAAGTGTATAGCCTTACTCCGAAGTGAAAATCATGAATTTTAAAGTTCTGATTTTCCAGCCTAGATAGATGAAGAAACATCTGGAATGACTTACTATGAAGAAATATGTTGAATAAAATGCATTTCAAGACATTGATCATGTGGTTCTCTGTGGCTCAGTTGGTAGAGCATGGCGTTGGCAACGGTTATGTTGTGGGTTCAATTCGCACTGGGGCCACATATACTGAAAATGTATTAATTCACTACTGTCAGTAGCTTTGGATAAAAGTGTCTGCTAAATGGCATATATTATTATGAAAAGTATCTTTCTTGGAAAATCACAAAAATATAAGTGTATAGCCTTACTCCAAAGTGAAAATCATGAATTTTAAAGTTCTGATTTTCCAGCCTAGATAGATGAAGAAACATCTGGAATGACTTACTATGAAGAAATATGTTGAATAAAATGCATTTCAAGACACTGAAATTGTGGTTCTCCGTCGCTCAGTTGGTAGAGCATGGCGTTGGCAACGGTTATGTTGTGGGTTCAATTCCCACTGTGGCCACATATACTGAAAATGTATGCATTCACTACTGTCAGTAGCTTTGGATAAAAGTGTCTGCTAAATGGCATATATTATTATGAAAAGTATCTTTCTTGGAAAATCACAAAAACATAAGTGTATAGCCTTACCTCGGAGTGTAAAATCATGAATTTTAAAGTTCTGATTTTCCAGCTTAGATAATTGCAGAAACATATACAAATACCGCCTATGGAGAAATACGTTGGATAAAATGCATTTGAAGAAATTTATCATGAAAAGTACATTTCTTGAAAATCACAAAAACATAAGTGTATAGCCTTACCTCTGAAGTGAAAATCATGAATTTTAAAGTTCTGATTTTCCAGCTTAAATAGATAAAGAAACATATGGAATGACTTACTATGAAGAAATATTTTGAATAAAATGCATTTCAAGACATTGATCATGTGGTTCTCTGTGGTTCAGTTGGTAGAGCATGGCGTTGGCAACGGTTAGGTTGTGGGTTCAATTCCCACTGGGGCCACATATACTGAAAATGTATGCATTCACTACTGTCAATAGCTTTGGATAAAAGTGTCTGCTAAATGGCATATATTTATGAAAAGTATCTTTCTTGGAAAATCACAAAAACATAAGTGTATAGCCTTACCTCCGGAGTGAAAAATCATGAATTTTAAATGTCTCATTTTCCAGCTTAGATAGATGAAGAAACATATACAATTACCTCGTATGGAGAAATAAGTTGGATAAAATGCATTTGAAGACATTTATCATGAAAAGTACATTTCTTGGAAAATCACAAAAACATAAGTGTATAGCCTTATCTTCCGAAGTGAAAATCATGAATTTTAAAGTTCTGATTTTCCAGCCTAGATAGATGAAGAAACATCTGGAATGACTTACTATGAAGAAATATGTTGAATAAAATGCATTGATCATGTGGTTCTCTGTGGCTCAGTTGGTAGAGCATGGCGTTGGCAACGGTTAGGTTGTGGGTTCAATTCCCACTGGGGCCACATATACTGAAAATGTATGAATTCACTACTGTCAGTAGCTTTGGATAAAAGTGTCTGCTAAATGGCATATATTATTATGAAAAGTATCTTTCTTGGAAAATCACAAAAATATAAGTGTATAGCCTTACCTCCGAAGTGAAAATCATGAATTTTAAAGTTCTGATTTTCCAGCCTAGATAGATGAAGAAACATCTGGAATGACTTACTATGAAGAAATATGTTGAATAAAATGCATTTGACAGACATTCTATCATGAAGAGCATGGCGTTGGCAACGGTTATGTTGTGGGTTCAATTCACAAAAAAAAACATATACTGAAAATGTATGCATTCACTACTGTCAGTAGCTTTGGATAAAAGTGTCTGCTAAATGGCATATATTATTATGAAAAGTATCTTTCTTGGAAAATCACAAAAATATAAGTGTATAGCCTTACCTCCGAGTGAAAATCATGAATTTTAAAGTTCTGATTTTCCAGCCTAGATAGATGAAGAAACATCTGGAATGACTTACTATGAAGAAATATGTTGAATAAAATGACATTGATCATGTGGTTCTCTGTGGCTCAGTTGGTAGAGCATGGCGTTGGCAACGGTTATGTTGTGGGTTCAATTCCCACTGGGGCCACATATACTGAAAATGTATGCATTCACTACTGTCAGTAGCTTTGGATAAAAGTGTCTGCTAAATGGCATATATTATTATGAAAAGTATCTTTCTTGGAAAATCACAAAAACATAAGTGTATAGCCTTACCTCCGAAGTGAAAAATCATAAATTTTAAATGTCTCATTTTCCAGCTTAGATAGATGAAGAAACATATACAATTACCTCGTATGGAGAAATAAGTTGAATAAAATGCATTTGAAGACATTTATCATGAAAAGTACATTTCTTGGAAAATCACAAAAACATAAGTGTATAGCCTTAATTTGAAGTGAAAATCATGAATTTTAAAGTTCTGATTTTCCAGCCTAGATAGATGAAGAAACATCTGGAATGACTTACTATGAAGAAATATGTTGAATAAAATGCATTGATCATGTGGTTCTCTGTGGCTCAGTTGGTAGAGCATGGCGTTGGCAACGGTTAGGTTGTGGGTTCAATTCCCACTGGGGCCACATACTGAAAATGTATGAATTCACTACTGTCAGTAGCTTTGGATAAAAGTGTCTGCTAAATGGCATATATTATTATGAAAAGTATCTTTCTTGGAAAATCACAAAAATATAAGTGTATAGCCTTACCTCGTCATGAATTTTAAAGTTCTTTATCATTTTCCAGCCTAGATAGATGAAGAAACATCTGGAATGACTTACTATGAAGAAATATGTTGAATAAAATGCATTTCAAGACATTGATCATGTGGTTCTCTGTGGCTCAGTTGGTAGAGCATGGCGTTGGCAACGGTTAGGTTGTGGGTTCAATTCCCACTGGGGCCACATATACTGAAAATGTATGCATTCACTACTGTCAGTAGCTTTGGATAAAAGTGTCTGCTAAATGGCATATATTATTATGAAAAGTATCTTCTTGGAAAATCACAAAAACATAAGTGTATAGCCTTACCTCCGGAGTGAAAAATCATGAATTTTAAATGTTCTCATTTTCCAGCTTAGATAGATGAAGAAACATATACAATTACCTCGTATGGAGAAATAAGTTGGATAAAATGCATTTGAAGACATTTATCATGAAAAGTACATTTCTTGAAAATCACAAAAACATAAGTGTATAGCCTACTCTCCGAAGTGAAAATCATGAATTTTAAAGTTCTGATTTTCCAGCCTAGATAGATGAAGAAACATCTGGAATGACTTACTATGAAGAAATATGTTGAATAAAATGCATTGATCATGTGGTTCTCTGTGGCTCAGTTGGTAGAGCATGGCGTTGGCAACGGTTATGTTGTGGGTTCAATTCCCACTGGGGCCACATATACTGAAAATGTATGAATTCACTACTGTCAGTAGCTTTGGATAAAAGTGTCTGCTAAATGGCATATATTATTATGAAAAGTATCTTTCTTGGAAAATCACAAAAACATAAGTGTATAGCCTTACCTCCGGAGTGAAAATCATGAATTTTAAAGTTCTGATTTTCCAGCCTAGATAGATGAAGAAACATCTGAAATGACTTACTATGAAGAAAATATGTTGAATAAAATGCATTTCAAGACATTGAAAATGTGGTTCTCTGTGGCTCAGTTGGTAGAGCATGGCGTTGGCAACGGTTATGTTGTGGGTTCAATTCCCACTGTGGCCACATATACTGAAAATGTATGCATTCACTACTGTCAGTAGCTTTGGATAAAAGTGTCTGCTAAATGGCATATATTATTATGAAAAGTATCTTTCTTGGAAAATCACAAAAACATAAGTGTATAGCCTTACCTCCAGAAGTGAAAATCATGAATTTTAAAGTTCTGATTTTCCAGCCTAGATAGATGAAGAAACATCTGGAATGACTTACTATGAAGAAATATGTTGAATAAAATGCATTTCAAGACATTGATCATGTGGTTCTCTGTGGCTCAGTTGGTAGAGCATGGCGTTGGCAACGGTTATGTTGTGGGTTCAATTCGCACTGGGGCCACATATACTGAAAATGTATTAATTCACTACTGTCAGTAGCTTTGGATAAAAGTGTCTGCTAAATGGCATATATTATTATGAAAAGTATCTTTCTTGGAAAATCACAAAAATATAAGTGTATAGCCTTACCTCCGAAGTGAAAATCATGAATTTTAAAGTTCTGATTTTCCAGCCTAGATAGATGAAGAAACATCTGGAATGACTTACTATGAAGAAATATGTTGAATAAAATGCATTTCAAGACACTGAAATTGTGGTTCTCTGTGGCTCAGTTGGTAGAGCATGGCGTTGGCAACGGTTATGTTGTGGGTTCAATTCCCACTGTGGCCACATATACTGAAAATGTATGCATTCACTACTGTCAGTAGCTTTGGATAAAAGTGTCTGCTAAATGGCATATATTATTATGAAAAGTATCTTTCTTGGAAAATCACAAAAACATAAGTGTATAGCCTTACAAGTGAAAAATCATGAATTTTAAATGTTCTGATTTTCCAGCTTAGATAATTGCAGAAACATATACAAATACCGCCTATGGAGAAATACGTTGGATAAAATGCATTTGAAGACATTTATCATGAAAAGTACATTTCTTGAAAATCACAAAAACATAAGTGTATAGCCTTACCTCTGAAGTGAAAATCATGAATTTTAAAGTTCTGATTTTCCAGCTTAGATAGATGAAGAAACATCTGGAATGACTTACTATGAAGAAATATTTTGAATAAAATGCATTTCAAGACATTGATCATGTGGTTCTCTGTGGCTCAGTTGGTAGAGCATGGCGTTGGCAACGGTTAGGTTGTGGGTTCAATTCCCACTGGGGCCACATATACTGAAAATGTATGCATTCACTACTGTCAATAGCTTTGGATAAAAGTGTCTGCTAAATGGCATATATTATTATGAAAAGTATCTTTCTTGGAAAATCACAAAAACATAAGTGTATAGCCTTACCTCCGGAGTGAAAAATCATGAATTTTAAATGTCTCATTTTCCAGCTTAGATAGATGAAGAAACATATACAATTACCTCGTATGGAGAAATAAGTTGGATAAAATGCATTTGAAGACATTTATCATGAAAAGTACATTTCTTGGAAAATCACAAAAACATAAGTGTATAGCCTTACCTCCGGAGTGAAAATCATGAATTTTAAAGTTCTGATTTTCCAGCCTAGATAGATGAAGAAACATCTGGAATGACTTACTATGAAGAAATATGTTGAATAAAATGCATTGATCATGTGGTTCTCTGTGGCTCAGTTGGTAGAGCATGGCGTTGGCAACGGTTAGGTTGTGGGTTCAATTCCCACTGGGGCCACATATACTGAAAATGTATGAATTCACTACTGTCAGTAGCTTTGGATAAAAGTGTCTGCTAAATGGCATATATTATTATGAAAAGTATCTTTCTTGAAAATCACAAAAATATAAGTGTATAGCCTTATTCCGAGTGAAAATCATGAATTTTAAAGTTCTGATTTTCCAGCCTAGATAGATGAAGAAACATCTGGAATGACTTACTATGAAGAAATATGTTGAATAAAATGCATTTCAAGACATTGAAATTGTGGTTCTCTGTCGCTCAGTTGGTAGAGCATGGCGTTGGCAACGGTTATGTTGTGGGTTCAATTCCCACTGGGGCCACATATACTGAAAATGTATGCATTCACTACTGTCAGTAGCTTTGGATAAAAGTGTCTGCTAAATGGCATATATTATTATGAAAAGTATCTTTCTTGGAAAATCACAAAAACATAAGTGTATAGCCTTACCTCCGAAGTGAAAATCATGAATTTTAAAGTTCTGATTTTCCAGCCTAGATAGATGAAGAAACATCTGGAATGACTTACTATGAAGAAATATGTTGAATAAAATGCATTGAAGACATGTGGTTCTCTGTGGCTCAGTTGGTAGAGCATGGCGTTGGCAACGGTTATGTTGTGGGTTCAATTTTCCACTGGGGCCACATATACTGAAAATGTATGAATTCACTACTGTCAGTAGCTTTGGATAAAAGTGTCTGCTAAATGGCATATATTATTATGAAAAGTATCTTTCTTGGAAAATCACAAAAACATAAGTGTATAGCCTTACCTCCGGAGTGAAAAATCATGAATTTTAAATGTCTCATTTTCCAGCTTAGATAGATGAAGAAACATATACAATTACCTCTCGTATGGAGAAATAAGTTGGATAAAATGCATTTGAAGACATTTATCATGAAAAGTACATTTCTTGAAAATCACAAAAACATAAGTGTATAGCCTTACCTCCGAAAAAATCATGAATTTTAAAGTTCTGATTTTCCAGCCTAGATAGATGAAGAAACATCTGGAATGACTTACTATGAAGAAATATGTTGAATAAAATGCATTGATCATGTGGTTCTCTGTGGCTCAGTTGGTAGAGCATGGCGTTGGCAACGGTTAGGTTGTGGGTTCAATTCCACTGGGGCCACATATACTGAAAATGTATTAATTCACTACTGTCAGTAGCTTTGGATAAAAGTGTCTGCTAAATGGCATATATTATTATGAAAAGTATCTTTCTTGGAAAATCACAAAAACATAAGTGTATAGCCTTTTAAAATGTCCTGATTTTCCAGCTTAGAGTGAAAAATCATGAATTTTAAATGTCTGATTTTCCAGCTTAGATAGATGAAGAAACATATGGAATGACTTACTATGAAGAAATATTTTGAATAAAATGCATTTCAAGACATTGATCATGTGGTTCTCTGTGGCTCAGTTGGTAGAGCATGGCGTTGGCAACGGTTAGGTTGTGGGTTCAATTCACTGGGGCCACATATACTGAAAATGTATGCATTCACTACTGTCAATAGCTTTGGATAAAAGTGTCTGCTAAATGGCATATATTATTATGAAAAGTATCTTTCTTGGAAAATCACAAAAATATAAGTGTATAGCCTTACCTCCGGAGTGAAAATCATGAATTTTAAATGTCTCATTTTCCAGCTTAGATAGATGAAGAAACATATACAATTACCTCGTATGGAGAAATAAGTTGATAAAATGCATTTGAAGACATTTATCATGAAAAGTACATTTCTTGGAAAATCACAAAAACATAAGTGTATAGCCTTATCTCCGAAGTGAAAATCATGAATTTTAAAGTTCTGATTTTCCAGCCTAGATAGATGAAGAAACATCTGGAATGACTTACTATGAAGAAATATGTTGAATAAAATGCATTGATCATGTGGTTCTGTTCTCTGTGGCTCAGTTGGTAGAGCATGGCGTTGGCAACGGTTAGGTTGTGGGTTCAATTCCCACTGGGGCCACATATACTGAAAATGTATGAATTCACTACTGTCAGTAGCTTTGGATAAAAGTGTCTGCTAAATGGCATATATTATTATGAAAAGTATCTTTCTTGGAAAATCACAAAAAACATAAGTGTATAGCCTTACCTCCGGAGTGAAAAATCATGAATTTTAAATGTCTCATTTTCCAGCTTAGATAGATGAAGAAACATATACAATTACCTCGTATGGAGAAATAAGTTGGATAAAATGCATTTGAAGACATTTATCATGAAAAGTACATTTCTTGGAAAATCACAAAAACATAAGTGTATAGCCTTACCTCCGAAGTGAAAATCATGAATTTTAAAGTTCTGATTTTCCAGCCTAGATAGATGAAGAAACATCTGGAATGACTTACTATGAAGAAATATGTTGAATAAAATGCATTGAAGACATGGATCATGTGGTTCTGTGGCTCAGTTGGTAGAGCATGGCGTTGGCAACGGTTATGTTGTGGGTTCAATTCCCACTGGGGCCACATATACTGAAAATGTATGAATTCACTACTGTCAGTAGCTTTGGATAAAAGTGTCTGCTAAATGGCATATATTATTATGAAAAGTATCTTTCTTGGAAAATCACAAAAATATAAGTGTATAGCCTTACCTCCAAGTGAAAATCATGAATTTTAAAGTTCTGATTTTCCAGCCTAGATAGATGAAGAAACATCTGAATGACTTACTATGAAGAAATATGTTGAATAAAATGCATTTCAAGACATTGATCATGTGGTTCTCTGTGGCTCAGTTGGTAGAGCATGGCGTTGGCAACGGTTATGTTGTGGGTTCAATTCGCACTGGGGCCACATATACTGAAAATGTATTAATTCACTACTGTCAGTAGCTTTGGATAAAAGTGTCTGCTAAATGGCATATATTATTATGAAAAGTATCTTTCTTGGAAAATCACAAAAATATAAGTGTATAGCCTTACCTCCGAAGTGAAAATCATGAATTTTAAAGTTCTGATTTTCCAGCCTAGATAGATGAAGAAACATCTGGAATGACTTACTATGAAGAAATATGTTGAATAAAATGCATTTCAAGACACTGAAATTGTGGTTCTCCGTCGCTCAGTTGGTAGAGCATGGCGTTGGCAACGGTTATGTTGTGGGTTCAATTCCCACTGTGGCCACATATACTGAAAATGTATGCATTCACTACTGTCAGTAGCTTTGGATAAAAGTGTCTGCTAAATGGCATATATTATTATGAAAAGTATCTTTCTTGGAAAATCACAAAAACATAAGTGTATAGCCTTACCTCGGGAGTGTAAAATCATGAATTTTAAAGTTCTGATTTTCCAGCTTAGATAATTGCAGAAACATATACAAATACCGCCTATGGAGAAATAAGTTGGATAAAATGCATTTGAAGACATTTATCATGAAAAGTACATTTCTTGAAAATCACAAAAACATAAGTGTATAGCCTTACCTCTGAAGTGAAAATCATGAATTTTAAAGTTCTGATTTTCCAGCTTAAATAGATAAAGAAACATCTGGAATGACTTACTATGAAGAAATATTTTGAATAAAATGCATTTCAAGACATTGATCATGTGGTTCTCTGTGGCTCAGTTGGTAGAGCATGGCGTTGGCAACGGTTAGGTTGTGGGTTCAATTCCCACTGGGGCCACATATACTGAAAATGTATGCATTCACTACTGTCAGTAGCTTTGGATAAAAGTGTCTGCTAAATGGCATATATTATTATGAAAAGTATCTTTCTTGGAAAATCACAAAATCATAAGTGTATAGCCTTACCTCCGAAGTGAAAATCATGAATTTTAAAGTTCTGATTTTCCAGCCTAGATAGATGAAGAAACATCTGGAATGACTTACTATGAAGAAATATTTTGAATAAAATGCATTGATCATGTGGTTCTCTGTGGCTCAGTTGGTAGAGCATGGCGTTGGCAACGGTTATGTTGTGGGTTCAATTCGCACTGGGGCCACATATACTGAAAATGTATGAATTCACTACTGTCAGTAGCTTTGGATAAAAGTGTCTGCTAAATGGCATATATTATTATGAAAAGTATCTTTCTTGGAAAATCACAAAAATATAAGTGTATAGCCTTACCTCCGAAGTGAAAATCATGAATTTTAAAGTTCTGATTTTCCAGCCTAGATAGATGAAGAAACATCTGGAATGACTTACTATGAAGAAATATGTTGAATAAAATGCATTTCAAGTCACTGAAATTGTGGTTCTCCTGTCGCTCAGTTGGTAGAGCATGGCGTTGGCAACGGTTATGTTGTGGGTTCAATTCCCACTGTGGCCACATATACTGAAAATGTATGCATTCACTACTGTCAGTAGCTTTGGATAAAAGTGTCTGCTAAATGGCATATATTATTATGAAAAGTATCTTTCTTGGAAAATCACAAAAACATAAGTGTATAGCCTTACCTCCGAAGTGAAAAATCATGAATTTTAAAGTTCTGATTTTCCAGCTTAGATAGATGAAGAAACAT
>JAINUG010001213.1:15000-20000 GCA_029706075.1 Aldrovandia affinis | reverse complement strand
TACTGATTTCATTTTAGCAATGAGCCTCTCATGTGGTACCTTGTCAAATGCTTTCTGAAAGTCCAAATATATAACATCATAAGCCTGGTTCAGGTCAACACACTTTGTAGCCTCTTCGAAAAAGTCCAGGAGGTTTGTTAGGCATGACCTCCCCTTGAGAAATCCATGCTGGCTCTCCCTTAAAATACTATTATTTTTCAAGAATGATTCCAACTTATCCCTAATAATACATTCCAGCATTTTACATGCGATGCAAGTTAAACTGACAGGCCTATAGTTCCCTGGGTCAGTACGGTCCCCCTTTTTATATATTGGAATTATACTACCCTGTTTCCAGTCATCTGGTATTTCTCCAGTGATTATGGATTGACTGAAAATATCTGTCAATGGTTTATATATAATTTCCCCAAGTTCTTTGAGTACTCTGGGATATATGCCATCCGGGCCTGCTGCCTTATTTGTCTTAAGTTTTTGTAGTTTTTGTAGTACTTCTACGTCACAGAAATAAGCTTATTTTTTCCCCCCACACATGGGATGCAAATGTATTTCTTTACACAGAGAGTTGTCAATGCCTGGAACAGCTTGCCAGGTCGGGTAGTAGAGGCAGAAACACTTGGGCTATTCAAGTCCAGGCTAGATGCAGTACTAGACACTCTTTAGATTAGGACATTGGATAAGAGCGTCTGCTAAATGCTTAAAATGTAAATGTAAAAAGGTAGGAACAATCATAGTTTGCGCAAGAGATCAGTGCAGTAATACAGCGATAGACATCGTTGTAGGCAGCTGGTTAGTAAGCGTTGATTAGAACAGAACTCACCCTCTGCGATATCCCGGAACTTTGCCTCGGCTCCGGGCTCTTGTTCCGGTCGGGTGATACTTCATCGCCACTTTGTGAAACGCCTTCTTGACCTGCCGCTCAGAGGCACACCCAGAATCTCATAGTAGTGCTTTTGGGCAAGGATCACTTCTGTTCTCATCAGAACGCACACTGCTACTGTTAGGGCTGACTGCGGAGCTGCCATGATGGTGATTGCCCTGGGTATCGGGGCGGGGGTAATATAAATTCAACTGTCAAACACAGAGTAGAGCAGAGTATTTAGCAAACATGGGTCAGATCTGTTGAAGTTAATATTTTTAAAGTGTGCTATGCCTCAAATGATTTGGAATGGTTGAATTTTGAAACATGCATACGCAATGGGAGAACAAAGACAAAAGTATGAAAATAAGTAGCGAATATTTTTAAGATGGCATCCAGAGGACATACAGCTACACAATACCTGCTATGAACAGCCATCATACTCTTACCTTACAGTTTTGAACACAGAAAACTTAGGATACATTACATTCACAATGTTGATCATAGCTAGCTACCACGTGAGTAGTTCTGTGGTTCTGTGTGGCTCAGTAGGAGAACATGGCGCTGACAACGCTTAGGTTGTGGGTTCGATTCCCATTGGGGACCACATATACTGAAAAATGTATACATTCACTACTGTAAGTCACTTTGGATAAAAGCATCTGCTAAGGGGCATATATTGTATAGGGTGAAAACAATAAAGGGATGTGTTCATTTGGGTGTTGCAAACTTCTGTTGCAAGGGTTTGTGGGGGCTTTAACAGATCACAGATGTTCGAAAACATTTCCACAGGAGGATAAGCATGAAAACTCGCCAAGCCATCAATCGTGACACCAATACACTCAGGGAAGCTTTCTGTGCCTGCAGCGAGCTTGTCCCAGCGTCCCTCCCCTCCCCCTCCCCCTGGGGTGGACAGCCAATCACCACCCCGCGGGGACGCCCGTCCAGAGCTCGAACCCCTAGGCCACAGTGCAACCTGCACTCAGAGCAAGTGCCTTTACCGGTTGCGCCATCCGAGGACCCAAATTATTTCAAAATAAAATATAGGCTGGCCAGAAGTGCCACTAGGGGGCGGCAATTGGCTGCCCCAGGGAGGGAGGAGGGAAGGCAATATGAGCTCGCTGCGTATAGGAGTATACATCCGCTATTTGTTTGCGAAACTGTTGTGTCTACATTTCAAGCGCTGGCTGGCTTTCATTCCAGGCACAGTTGAACTCCATTGAATTGTAATTGTTCTTAATTTGACACTTGTAATGCCTATTGAGGGAATATTTACCCTCTTAAAGCCACACTATGGCAGAAATAGCTGTGTATGCCATGAACAACAAATGTCCCATATTCACAGGAATTTTAATCTGTCAGACCAATTAACACTTTCGTTCTCCAATGTTCTATATGGCAAGGATTCCTTCTGAAAGTCAGTCAGTATGGTACTGAATGAATACTTTAATCAATAATGAGATTGGCTGTAACAAAAACCAGCATGCACAGGAGTCCAGTATCCTCCTGTGGAAATGTTTTCGAACATCATGAGTCTGTTAAAGCCCCCTGAAACCTTGCAACAAGTTTGCAACACCCAAATGAACACATCCCTTTATTGTTTCACCCGCCTTCGACCTGAATGAGGGCAGCTTACTGTAAGCCATATTGAAAGAATAGCCTACGGTTTTACATTTGAATTAATACATTGTTATCTTTAGGTACTAATTCATATTATGAACCATATCATTCTTAATTGAATGGAATATAGATAATGATACTTTCTGAGTCGAATTGGGCAGATAGCGTTCTCCAATTAAATCATTCACAAAAACACAGGAAGCACTACTTTGTACATTCGACCTGATTTGTAAGAAGAGCTTTGTTTTGTTTTCATTAAATTGTAAAACTACAAGTCTCTTGTCCTGTCGTCTGCGTTCAAGACTCCACGTTATTCTGGCTTCAAAGGGTGTTTCATTTTTAGAAGAAGCGTGTTGGGAACACACCTATACAATATATGTAGCTATGATCAACATTGTGAATGTAATGTATCCTAAGTTTTCTGTGTTCAAAACTGTAGCGGTAAGTATGATGGCTGTTCATAGCAGGTATTGTGTAGCTGTATGTCCTCTGGATGCCATCTTAAAAATATTCGCTACTTATTTTCTTACTTTTGTCTTTGTTCTCCCATTGCGTATGCATGTTTCAAAATTCAACCATTCCAAGTCATTTGAGGCATAGCACACTTTAAAAATATTAACTTCAACAGATCTGACCCATGTTTGCTAAATACTGTGCTCTACTCTGTGTTTGACAGTTGAATTTATATTCCCCCCTGCCCGATACCCAGGGCAATCACCATCATGGCAGCTCCGCAGTCAGCCCTAACAGTAGCAGTGTGCGTTCTGATGAGAACAGAGTGATCCTTGCCCAAAAGCACTACTATGAGATTCTGGGTGTGCCTCTGAGCGGCAGGTCAGAAGGCGTTTCACAAAGTGGCGATGAAGTATCACGCCGACCGGAACAAGAGCCGGGAGCCGAGGCAAAGTTCCGGGATATCGCAGAGGGTGAGTTCTGTTCTAATCAGCTTACTAACCAGCTGCCTACAACGATGTCTATCGCTGTATTACTGCACTGATCTCTTGCGCAAACTATGATTGTTCCTACCTTTTTACATTTACATTTTAAGCATTTAGCAGACGCTCTTATCCAATGTCCTAATCTAAAGAGTGTCTAGTACTGCATCTAGCCTGGACTTGAATAGCCCAAGTGTTTCTGCCTCTACTACCCGACCTGGCAAGCTGTTCCAGGCATTGACAACTCTCTGTGTAAAAATACATTTGCATCCCATGTGTGGGGGGGAAAAATAAGCTTATTTCTGTGACGTAGAAGTACTACAAAAACTACAAAAACTTAAGACAAATAAGGCAGCAGGCCCGGATGGCATATATCCCAGAGTACTCAAAGAACTTGGGAAATTATATATAAACCATTGACAGATATTTTCAGTCAATCCATAATCACTGGAGAAATACCAGATGACTGGAAACAGGGTAGTATAATTCCAATATATAAAAGGGGGACCGTACTGACCCAGGGAACTATAGGCCTGTCAGTTTAACTTGCATCACATGTAAAATGCTGGAATGTATTATTAGGGATAAGTTGGAATCATTCTTGAAAAATAATAGTATTTTAAGGGAGAGCCAGCATGGATTTCTCAAGGGGAGGTCATGCCTAACAAACCTCCTGGACTTTTTCGAAGAGGCTACAAAGTGTGTTGACCTGAACCAGGCTTATGATGTTATATATTTGGACTTTCAGAAAGCATTTGACAAGGTACCACATGAGAGGCTCATTGCTAAAATGAAATCAGTAGGAATTGTAGGAGTAGTTTCACAGTGGGTTAAAAATTGGCTGCAAGGGCGAATACAAAGAGTAACAGTAGGTGGGGCCGAATCTGACCTCGGTGCTGTGGGCAGTGGTGTCCACGCAGGATCGGTGCTGGGACCTCTGCTCTTCCTTATTTACATAAATGATCTGGATATGGACATTAGTAGCAAAATAGTTAAATTTGCAGATGATACTAAACTTGGGGTTTGGCAAACAGTTTGGAATCGACTAAAGTAATCCAAGATGATTTAAACAAAATCCAAAAATGGGCAGATACATGGCAGATGACGTTCAATATTGCAAAATGTAAAGTTATGCATGTGGGAAATAAAAACATTAGACAGGAGTATTTTATGGGAGGAGAAAAGTTAGTAGGTGTTCAATTTGAAAAGGATTTAGGAGTTGTAGTTGATCAAAGCCTATCTGCATCAAAGCAGTGTGCTACAGCAGTGAAAAAGCCAACAGGATGCTGGGATACATAGCAAAAGTATTGAGTACAAATCAAAGGAGGTTATATTAATGTTATATAACGCCTTTGTCAGACCGGGCACTTAGAATACTGTGTGCAGTTCTGGGCACCGCACTACAAGAAAGATATTGAAGCTCTTGAAAAAGTCCAAAGAAGGGCAACTAAACTGATACCTGGTATGAAAGGTAAAAGTTATGATGATAGACTTAAGGCACTCAATCTATTTAAACTTAGCAAACGCAGACTTAGGGGGATTTGATTGAGGTTTTTAAATTCCTAAAAGGGATTAACAAAGTAAAATAC
>JAINUG010001213.1:0-7500 GCA_029706075.1 Aldrovandia affinis | reverse complement strand
TTTGATTTCTCTCTCCTCATCCCAGATCACACAGTTTTACAGAAGAGTCAGAATGAACCAGAAACCCAGGATAGAGGGGCTGAGTGAATGTGCTCTGGACTCTGTGTATGAGGGTCATTGTGTCAGAGACGCTGTAGAAAGACAGAGTTCCTGCCCCGTGATCCAGATACACTCTATTCTGGAGGAGGGGGCAGGGAGTTCAGTGCCCTCATTATTGTGCCTGAAAAAGCAGCCGTGAGGAAAGCAGAGCAAACTCCAGGACTTGTCATTCCATCCCAGAGCACAGTCATTACCCGCTCCTTTCCTGCTGATCTCTTTATATGAGACTGCTATATCAACCCCCACTCCTCCCCCTCCACTCAGCCTCCCAGTAAGAGCGCCCAGACAGACCCTCTCTGCACAGCACTTGGGCCCAGCAGTCGAATCTCTCTGGGTGATCAGGATATGACTGGTCCTGTCTCACCCATGTCACCTCTCTGTTCCCCTCAGACAGACGGAGCGTCTATTCGCTGTGTTGGGGTCAGTGTGAGCTGACAGGAATCTGATGGAGGAGAAGAAGGAGAGAAGAGAGCTCAGTGATCATAATCATCATATTACATCTCTTACACGTTTTTACACGTTTCAATTAAATATTTTCTTTCATTCACACATTTAGCTCTTATTTCCATTTTAAAATGTACATTATTTTTTTAATGTTTAAAATTGTTTTAATTTAGTTTTAGTTACAGACTCACATTGTAAGAAGTCCTCTCTGGTCCTGGGCTCTAGAATATCGACTTTTTCCACTGTAGAGAGATCACAAGAAAGAAATGAACTTTCACAAGAAAAAAATGAACTTTCTATCACATTTCCTGGTGTGACGGTCTCCTCTCCTCGGTTGTCCTGTAGGGGGCGGCGGTGAGGAGAGGAGACCTGATTGGAATAATGCAGCACAGCTGTGTCAAGCTTATTTAGGTTGTGCTGTTGAGGGCTCTCGCTCTCTCTCTCGACACCAGAGACGCCGTGTTGGAGCGGCTGGTTTGTGGTCATTATGTGTTATCCTTCTGTTTGGTTTTTGCACACTTACAACACTGCATCATTCTACTGTTCACGCATCCACATCCTACACCACTGATATCACTGATTAACATACCTCACTTTAATCATATACTTTACCTTATTAGTTAAATAAAAACATTAATTACTTTACCCCTGGCTTGTCTCCCATTTTTGTCACTACCTTTGAGCCGGTTGGTGACAAATGGGGCTCGTCCTATTTGATAGAACCCTTGTTGGTAGTTGGTTAGCGTTCTTTGTTTGAGTTGTGGGTTTTGGTTGGTTCTTTGCTAATAACTTTTATATAGGGAGATGAGTTTGGGGTATTGTTTTGTTGATGCTGTGGCATCGTAGTTATTTCTTTCGGTTGTGGTTTGTGCCAGCTGTTATCTTTGTGGTTGTTTTGGTTGTGTTTCGGTGGAGAGAGGGATTTGCGCTACTGCTTATTTGGGCACCTATTTGTTCGGTACGACAGTAGTGAGAGATTTGGGAGCTGATGCCTTTTTCCCCATATAGGCATAGCGACGGCTTCCGTGTGGGAGTTCGTTGGGCTTTTGTTATTTTACCTTGTTATTTTTGTGTGGTAAACATGGTCAGAGCAGTTGTCTCGGGAGCATTTCCGTAACATCGGGGGGGTACGCCAGCTTGCTGGTTATTTGTCGGTGTTAGCGGGCTTGAGTGCATAATTACCCACCATGACATCACACGAAGACTAGGGTTGAGTTACATAAGATTGGGGAAGCTCCGATTATCTCATCTCTATTGTTGTGACTGCTACTGTTTTATGGTGCCTAAATAGGTGGGGAGGGGAGAGTTTTTTTGTTTTGTTTTTTAGGGTAGAAAGGCACATTCGTCATGGATCCGCTGGTCGAAGAGTTTATACAGAAGCCATCGGAGGCTTTATTGGAGAAATGTAGTAAGGACCAGCTTTTGAAAATTGCTGATATCTATAAGATTCAAATAAGTAAAGCTGTTGGTCGTCTCAAGGAGACTATTAAAGCGGTTGTGGTAGACCAACTGGTTCAAGAGGGGGTCCTGGAGGAATCTATACCCCGAGCACCCGTCTCAACTCCTGTAACTAGTAATTTGACATATGAACAACAGAAGGAGTTGTTGTTGTTACAGTTGGACCATGATAAAGTCAGATTTGACCATGATAAATCTAGAGATAAAGATAAATTGGAGATGGAAAGGATGCGTCAGATTACAGAACTCGCTAAATTAGAAATACAGCGGGAGCATCTTGCATTGATTAAAGAAGGTAAACAGGTACCCCGTTACCATCAGGACATGCGTATCCCAGTTTTGATATTTCTGGCAACTTACGGCTGGTGCCTAAATTCAATGAGGAAGACCCTGACACGTTTTTTTGTGCTATTTGAGCGGGTTGCTGAGTCGAGAAATTGGTCTGATTCAGACCGCACGCTGCTCTTGCAGAGCGTGCTTACAGGTAAAGCCCAGGTGGCCTATTGTGCTCTGAGTCGCGTTGATAGTGGGGATTATACTTTAGTTAAAGAGGCAATCTTGCGTGCTTATGACTTGGTTCCGGAGGCTTACCGCCAGCGTTTTAGAGCTATAAACGGGGTGACAAGCAGTCCCATCTTCACTTTGTCCGTGATTTGACGTTGCAGTTTGAGAGATGGTGTTCTGCCTCATCTGTTACCACCTATGAGGAGTTGTGTCAGTTGATTATTTTAGAACAGTTCAGCGAGTCTATTCCTGGAGCGCCTCGCTGTATATCTTAGTGAACACAATGTGCGAACAGCTTCTGAGGCAGCGGTTCTAGTCGACAAGTTTGTTTTAACACACAAGGGACAGTTCGGAGAGCTACCGGCTTTTGACTGGGGCCGCAGCAGGAAGCGGAGCTCAACTGGATTTCGCCCTGTTAACGTTGAGGCAAGAAATGAGACCCCGTTTTATGAAGTTGATAGAGACCCACGAGGAAGTGGAGTCTGTCACTACTGTCGGAGTGGGGGTCATTGGATGCGTGAGTGTCCTGTCCTTCAGGCTAAAACTAAATCTCAGTCTGGGCCTAAGGTAAAACCCGCTGCGCTAGCAGCTACTGCAGACGTTTGGTCTAATCCCAATTTGTCTTGTGTGCAGGCAGTTGAGAAACCTCTGATTGATTCGGATTATGCACCATTTGTTACGGATGGTTTTGTGTCTATTGTTGGGACTGGGGAGAAGGTTCCGGTAAGGATATTGCGTGACACGGGTAGTCAGAGTCTTTTGTCTTGGAATCTGTCTTACCTTTTTCTCCTTGTCTTATACAGGGGACAATGTCTTAATCAGGGAATTGGACTTAACACCTTGTCGGTCCCGTTGCATAAACTAGATTTTTTTTCAGAGTTGGTACAGGGTGAAGTTGTGATGGGGTGCGGCCTTCGCTGCCTGTAAAGGGTGTGGAGGTTATTTTGGGGAATAATTTGGCGGGTGGACGTGTCTGGGGTGACGTATCCCCACCTTTGGTGGTTTCATCCAGTCCCCTTTACCAGTGGCGGATTCGAAAACGGTGTTTCCCTGAGGTGTTTCCATCCTGTGCAGTGACACGTGCTATGAGCCGTGCTGATGCTTTGCCTACATCGACCCGGTAACTGGGGACACTAATCAGGCAGGTGATCTGTTGTCCAGATTTCTAGTGTAGTCACTCGAGATGACTTAGTGAGGGAGCAGAGAGCCGACCCTGTGCTGAAAGACCTATTTAAACAGCTTCTCTCGGAGGAGGAGGTGGAGAGTGATGTTGCTGGTTACTACCTTCAGGATCAGCTGTTGGTAAGGAGGTGGGTTCCACAGGGAGATTGTTTTAGTCGGTGACCCAATCATTCAGATTGTGGTCCCCCACCCTTTACGTGAGAGGATCGTGAGGGTTTCCCATGATGTGGCTGGTCATTTCGGGGTCCAAAAGACCTATGATCGCATTTTGCGTCATTTTATTGGCCCCGTTTAAAGAAAGATATTTCAGCTTACATTAGGGCGTGCCATACATGTCAGTTGACAGGTAAGCCAAATCAGGTTATAAAGCCTGCACCATTGTATCCTATTCCTGCCATTAGCACACCTTTGAGCACTTGATTGTGGATTGTGTGGGCCCACTGCCTCGGTCGAAGTCGGGCTGTGTCTACTTGCTGACTGTGATGTGTCAGACCACCAGATACCCAGCAGCCTATGCGTTACGTACTGTCACTACCAGGTCTATTGTAAAGGCTCTGACTCAGTTTATGTCTGTGTTTGGCATACCTAAGGTTATCCAGAGTGATCAAGGGTCCAATTTTACATCCCATATGTTTGCACAAGTACTGCAGCAACTTAAGGTTAAACATAATCGAGCCAGTGCTTACCATCCACAAAGTCAGGGGCGTTGGAGCGTTTCCATCAGACTTTGAAGTCTTTGTTGCGTTCCTACTGCAGTGAGCTGGCTGGTGACTGGGAGGAGGGATTGCCTTGGTTACTTTTTAGTCGCAAGAGAAGTCTCTCAGGAGAGCCTTGGGTTTAGTCCAAATGATTTGGTTTTTGGTCATACAGTGCGGGGCCCTTTGGCAGTGTTGATGGATGACTGGAAGATGTCTGAGCCTCCTCAGAATCTACTTTCTTATGTCAGTGGTTTTAGACAGCGGTTGTATGTGGCCGGTATGTTGGCAAGGGAAAAGTTAACAGCCTCCCAGGGGAAAATGAAGAGGTTGTACGATCGCGGGCGGAGCAACGTGACTTCAGTCCAGGTGATCAAGTTCTAGCTTGTTGCCTCTGTCCGGGTCCCCTTTTCAGGCCAAGTTTTCTGTCCCTATAGTGTCGCCAGGAAAGTTTCTGACCGAACCTATATAGTTTCAACTCCCGATAGGAGAAAGGAAACTCAATGTTGTCACATTAACTTGTTGAAGCCATACTATATTCGCCCAGCTATGTCAGCTGTTGAGCCGGGTCAGGATCTTGACTGTAAATCTGTCCTGTTGGTGGGTGGTGTGGAAGTGTCTGGCTCTCCTCCCGTCCGGGTGGGGGCAGCGCAGGATGGTGAGGAAGGTGTAGTTAGACCGGATGATGGTGTGTTATTAGGTAGACTGAAAACTCAGAGTCTCTTGCCCACCTGGATGTGTTGCTGGCCCACTTGCCTACATCTGAGCACGTGGAATTGGCCAAGTTAATTTGTGATTATACCTCCTTATTTGCTGACACACCCTCCCGTACGTCCTTGATAGAACATGATATTGATGTTGGGAATGCAGAGCCCATTCGTCAGCGCTTTTTTATCGTGACTTCTGGGAAAAAGCTGCCACATTTAGACAGGGAGATTCAGTACATGCTGGATAATAACATCGCTGAGCCATCCTTGTCTAGTTGGGCTTCTCCATGCTTGTTGGTTAATAAGCCAGATGGCACGTTCAGATTTTGCACCGATTATAGGAAGGTGAACAACGTCACTAAGCCTGATTCCTACCCCCCCTTCCTCGTATGGAGGATTGTGTGACCAGGTGGGGTCTGCGGCATTTGTCAGCAAATTTGACCTTTGAAGGGTTACACGGCAGGTGCCATTGTCAGCTAGGGCGAGAGAGATTTCTGCTTTTATCACCCCATCTGGGTTATATGCTTACTCAGTCATGAGTTTTGGGTTATGAATGCCCCAGCCACTTTTCAAAGGTTGATGAATCGTGTGGTGGCTGGTTTGGAGGGTTGCGCTGTCTATTTGGATGATGTGGTAATTTTTAGTGACACCTGGGAGCAACATCTGGCCCGTCCGTAGCCTGTTTGACCGCTTGGCTGAGGCACGCTTAACTGTAAACTTGGCTAAGTGTGAGTTTGCTAAAGCTACAGTGACGACTTTGGAAAAGTGGTTGGGCAGGGGCAAGTGCGGCTCAGCGCAAAAAGTTACCTGCTATAGACCTTATCCTGCCCCCCATCAACTAAAAAGGAGCTTCAGCGCTTCTGGCTGGTGGGGTACTATCGGGGTTTTGCGAAACTTTTCTACGGTGGTGGCCTCCTCTAACGAACCTCCTCAAAGCGACAGTTGTTTTTGACTGGACGACTGGTAGCCAGAGCGCTTTGAGAATGTCACAGCTGCTGACTTCTGACCCGGTTCTACGCCTCCGGTTCCAGGAACCTTTTTCTTTACAGGTGGACGCCAGTAATGTGGGCGCTGCTGTCCTATTGCAGGAGGATGGTGCTGGCGTGGAGCGGCCTGTTTGTTTTTTCTCCAAAATGTAATACCTATCAGTTAAATTATGCAGTGATTGGAAAAGAGGCCCTTGCCTTGATCTGGGCTCTCATATTTGAGGTGTATGTGGTTCGGGGGTAGACCATTAGTGGTTTTTACAGACCATAACCCCTTACGCGCTTTACGTCTATGCAGTGTTTCAAACCAGCGATAATGCGCTGGTGTTCTTTCTTGCAGGTTCATCTAGACATCCGTCACATCAAGGGCACGGATAACATTGTGGCGGATGCGTTGTCGCTGGCGCTCAAGTGATCGGGTGGTAGGGGTACCACACATTTTGATTTTGTTTTTGAATTGTTTTGTTTTGTCGCCGCAAGTGGTGTCTCGGGTTATCGGGTCCTTGTTTGGTCCCGATTTTTGCGGGGGTGTGACGGGCTCCTCCTCGGTTGTCCTGTAGGGGGCGGCGGTGAGGAGAGGAGACCTGATTGGAATAATGCAGCACAGCTGTGTCAAGCTTATTTAGGTTGTGCTGTTGAGGGCTCTCGCTTCTCTCGACACCAGAGACGCCCGTGTTGGAGCGGCTGGTTTGTGGTCATTATGTTATCCTTCTGTTTGGTTTTGCACTTTACAACACTGCATCATTCTACTGTTCACGCATCCACATCCTACACCACTGATATCACTGATTAACATACCTCACTTTAATCATATACTTTACCTTATTAGTTAAATAAAAACATTAATTACTTTACCCCTGGCTTGTCTCCCATTTTTGTCACTACCTTTGAGCCGGTTGGTGACACTGGAGAAATGGGAAGATATTTTAAATAATAAAATGCAGGTAAATGCAAACTGGGCTCATCCAGGGTTAATGACAATATGAAATGAAAGTGTGAGGAATATGGTGCTGAGCGCTGAGGCTCAGCAGTTTTGGCAGTTTGCTTAAACAGCAGTGGCAGTTGGATCTGAGGGTTTGAAACTGTAACAATGTTGCTCATTTCCCGGTTGCTATGGCGAGCAGCAGTGCTGAAGGGACAGAATTTTTCTCAGGGGAAGTCCAAGATTCCCAATACACACGCTGGCTTGTTTAGACGCTGATCTTACCCGCGCAATATGGCGGCCGCCAGACGATCTGAACAGGAGAATGAGGATCTACGTTTTTATATCTAGCTCACTGGCTGGAAAAACAGCCCAGAGGGCCTGTACTACACTCATACACTCAATTTGGCCAAAAAATACACATTTGCCAGTATTATCAAACTTATTGTGTTGTATGGAAGTGAGGAATGGGTTCACTCAGCCAACAAGACTACACTGAATGG
>JAINUG010001212.1:0-28199 GCA_029706075.1 Aldrovandia affinis | reverse complement strand
GTCCTATTTCAATGGGAAAAATGCCTACATTGTGGTGAATAAATTGGGCCTGTACAGTGTAAGGTGTGGGATTAGACGATAATGTTTGGGAGATTTTTTTATCAAATCTGCTACCTGGTCAAGCCAGAGTCCATTGTGATCACCCACTCTAGTTGTGAAGATTCCAATCCATTGACTCCAATGTAAAGTGGAATCTGACATTTTTAACCCTCTGAGGTCCGTGCTAAACTTTTCGATGTTTTTTATTTTGGCATGGTCTGATATTTATCTCAATTTCATCAATTTAACACACACTTACTCCAAAGTGTTTGATATTTTTATTTGAAGGACAATCACAGCTACATTTGTATGCCATCAATAGTTTGGTCAGTATCATATGCAGCTTGTAAATAGATCTACAAACACACAAGTTAAAAATAGTAAATTTTTCTGCTGTCACAAAAGATGTGAAAGCACACACTAAACTATAGTGACGAATTGTTTTGCCAATGTGCGTTTGTTCACCAAGGTCTTGGTTATGTAAGGGTGTGAAAATAGTTTAGCACATCTGAGATCTAAATAGCTAAAAACCTGTTTTTATCAGAACTGGTCACATTTATTTCAGGCTGTGGGAGGGCTAAATGCTAAATACCTGAATATTCATTTTGGCTCTTTGTTACGTTGCAACACGCGGAATGTTTGGCGTCACAACACGCGATATTCATAGGCTATATTTTCAATGAGTATTTGAAAACAAGCGAAATAAAATTAATATCAGCATAGACTGTTGCTGGCAGATTGCAAGCGTAAAACACAGACAAGATGTAAAAAAAATTAAAAACAAGCGAAATAAAATCAATAGCATAGACTGTTGCTGGCAGATTGCAAGCGTAAACACAGACATACGATATATTTTATAACATTTTACGCTGTTTGAAAAGTATTTTGTGTGCCTATTGCAATTTGTTACATTGCGACATGCGGAATATGTAGTCACAAGACGCGAATTCATATATTTTCACGAGTATTTGAAAATATACTCGTGAATATACTGTTGCTGGCAGATTGCAAGCGTAAACACAGACATACGATATATTTTATAACATTTTAGGCTGTTTGAAAAGTATTTTCTGTGCCTATTGCAATTTGTTACATTGCGACATGCGAATATGTAGTCACAAGACGCGGAATTTATATATATTTTCACGAGTATTTGAAAACAAGCGAAATAAAATAAATATCAGCATAGACTGTCCTCTTCAGTTTGTGTTGTTTATGCCGGCGTTTTCACACATGGCCCGACGCACCTCCCGAAATTAGCACCTCGTTAACATGTCAATAGAAGGGGACGTTACTAAAGGTAAAAAACAGAGTAAAAAGCAAGGTTTACTTTTGGTCTAATTAAGCTAATTTTAAAAATCCCATTTGATTTGCCAGTGCTCAAATCGGAAAGTCGCGATTCTAAGGTTTCTGTCAATGTTTTTGCCGCGTGTATGATAAAATATCGCGAAGTTAGAAATAGTAATATACTTGTATTGCTGCTTGGATCGGCGCCGATCCAGCCGACCTCAGGGGGTTAATAAATAAATCTCCCAAACATTATCATCTAACTCCCACACCTTCCATTGTACATTTATGCACCAAAATGTAGGCATTTTTGTCCTCCCTCTTCAATGTTAATTCCATTGAAATAGGCCTCACGGTTTTTGAATAAAGGGCCCAAAAGTCCAGAGAGTACAAAGAGGGTACTTCTAATTTTGTACTTTTTCACAATTTCCCATGCATTGTCAATGGGCCCAAAGTGCGACAAGTGCGATCGCTAAGAAAAGTAATAGCACACGATTCCCGCTGAAGGCGCACGTTTTGATGTATTTTCTGCATCTGTGCTGGCAACGCTGCGAGACTAGTAGCGAGCCAAATTTTGGCGGAAGAATAAATAATAAGTATGGAGGCGAAGAACAATAGAGTGGCTTTGCTATGCAAAAGGCACAGAGCACTGCAGTGTGCCCTCTTTTGCAAAGCAGGCACCCTAATAATAATAATAATATATGCCATTTAGCAGACGCTTTTATCCAAAGCGACTTACAGTAGTGAATGCATACATTTTCAGTATATGTGGCCCCAGTGGGGACCGAACCCACAACCTAAGCGCTGCCAACGCCACGCTCCACCAACCAAGCCACAGAGAACCACAAAGAACCAAATCAAATGGCTGTTCATAATCAGGTAATGCCAACGCAGGGTCCCGCACCAGTTCCCTCCCCATCGCTTCAAATGCAATATCAACATCCATACCCCATTCCACTCTACAAGTCAATTTCTCCTGTCCCGCTTCCCTCATCATCCTCCCCAATGAAATCTTTTTTTATTTTATTTTTTATTCAAATACGTTTAAGGGACTTTGATGATTCCATAAACCTACACAGGGAGAAGAAGTCAATGCCTGTTTCAGGTGAGTCAAAGTTGTCAAAGATTCGCTATTCCAGTCAATGTATTCTGTCATGGCCATTTTGTGACCATGTATTAATTCCGAAAGTGGTTGAACTATTTCAGCATAGTCCATGAGCCAGGCTCTGCAGTAGCCAGCATTTCCCAAAAGAGTCATCATGTGTTGCTTTGTCTTTGGTTGAGGCAAGGCCAGAATTCTCGATTCTGTCCAAACTCAAACAACGTCCGGCAGTTGTGATGTCATGACCTAATTATTTCACATTTTGAGTAACAATTTGTAATTTCACTTGTGATACTTTATGGCCATTTTCATGCCCCGGTATCTGTTTCACAGGCCTTTTTGGAAGAGGAACACAAAAGTAAATCCACTTAGATATTGAATTAACGTACTACCCTCTGGCGGCACGAACACTCTAAATTTGCTGCTAATTCAGCAGAGAAAATCGCCTCGAGTCGACATATCCTTGCGGAATGATAGTCCAAGTCCATCGTTTCACTTTGAATTTAAATGCAAACCAAAACTGCTAATCTGGATGTACCGCAATCAATAAAAAATAAAAAAATGCATTCGCTAAATCAATCACAGCGAACCAATTTGAATTTTACGGCACTTGAAAAAGAAAAACCAGAGTGACAGGGTTTGGTACAACAGGTGAGCTCTTGTCATTTTCCCTATGTCATATTTATTTTGAGCCCAGAGTGTTTGCGGAACATCATATAATCACTTTAAATTTCACTAATGTAAACTATTCTGGTCATCGGAAAGAGCTAGCAGCATGCTGCACGGTTCAAATTGCAGTTGTGTATGCACACAGCATTGTACAGGCACAGTAGCAAAGAATGGTATTTTTACACACTTGGATTTCTGTCTGCACTCCCTATCAGGCTGCATTTCTCTAACCTAAGAACCCACATCTTCCCATTCACATTCGGTAATGAAATATGCCACTTCCTGATTTGTTTAAATAATAATTTCCGCTCTTCACTCTAGTTTACTAGAATTCATCGGTTCACTATATATAGTGCCTAAACATATTGTTTCATTTGTTTGCGGCATGTTCCAGAAACACTCATATTCATATCTAGTCAGAGATGGGAAGAAAGCAATGCAATGAAAGTTATCTATCAACTCCCATGTGTAATACCAATCTATCAATTGTATAGGATTCCCAAAACTATTTCCAATAGTACCTATACAGGTGATGTGACTGACAACCCATTTTCATCACATTCAATAGTCATTTTTAATTTTAATTTTAATTTTGATAAAGGTGCCCTAGGCAACGCCTCACTTTGTATCACAGACCATGAAGCACCGCTGTTAATCAAAAATATATCGACTTACCCATGACTAGAAGGTTCATTCTTGGCTGTACAAAAAATAAAAATAAAATAAACAATCAATACAATAAAATCATACATTGGGGAAAGCCAACAAATGGGTTTTTTTGGTGTGTGAGATTTAAAATCTGAGACTGATTCAGCATATCTAATATAAGAAGGTAGGTTATTCCAGAGTCTAGGAGCAAGCACAGTGAAGGCACGACCACCCCTTGATTTTAACCTGGACTGTGGAACTACTGAAAATCCTTCACCTGAGGACCTAAGTGGCCTTGTTGCGGTATATGGGACCAACAATTCAACAATATATAGTGGCACCAGCTCATGCAATGACTTATATGTGTACAATAACATTTTAAAATTGGCCAGCACTGGAGTGATGTGAGACGTGCGTTTAGTTCTTGTTAAAAGCCTAGCAGCAGAATTCTGAATGATCTGAAGCCAGTGACTTTTGGTTAATACCTAAAAATAAAACATTGCAATAATCTAAGCATGATGAACAAAGGCATGTATAATTCTCTCTGTATCCTCAAATGACAGAAGAAATGTTATTGTTTAGGTATTTCTAAGATGGTAAAATGATGGTAAATGGTAAAAACTGAGCAATTTCTTTGGTGTGCTGTTCAAAATTTTAATTTCGGTCAAAAACCACACCTGAATTCTTTACTACAGACTTGATATAGTGGCACTTCGGTCTTCAACATTTAGGAACCCTTTTGCAGTGTAGCTAACACATATCCAAAATGTTCTTATCTCATTTGTGTGACTAAGCTTGAAAGCATTGTTTGCATTGTACTGACAGCATCCAGTACACAGCACACGATAGCATAGCAATGAATGGAAATTCCATGCCGGTGAATGATCTGGCCTAAGGGTAACATATACAGAGAGAACAATAACGGCCCAAGAATTGAGCCCTGTAGTACACCACAGGAGGGAACTGCAATGGAGGAAACATAATCCACAATGGACACTGAGAAGTTCCTGTTTGACAGGTAGGATGAAAACCACTCAAGCAAAGTCCCCAAGATACCAACAAAATGTATCAGTCTATCAATTAAAATAGAATGTATTGTACAATGTATATACAATTGTATCAAATGCTGCGGTCAGCTCCAGCAGCACCAGCACAGTACAGTCACCGGAGTCAGCATTAATCAAAAGGTCAGTTAAGAGCCTGAAGAGGGCGGTTTCTCTACTGTGATGGTGCCTAAAACCAGACTGACATTTTTCACATTTATTGTTATTTTCTACTACCCCAAGGAATTGTTTAGATACCACTTTCTCCAGGATTTTGGGGATAAACTGTAGTTTAGAAATCAGTCTATAATTATTCATGACCGAAACATTAAGGTTAGGTTTTTTAAGAATAGGCTGGGCACTCGAAGTCTTAAAGCTATCCAGAACACAGCCAGAGGAGAGAGAGCTATTCAAAATGGAGAGTAGGTCAGGCCAATAGTCACAATAACCTCTTTAAAAAGACTGGGTGGAATCATTTCTAAGGAACTAGAGGAGGGTTTCATGTGAGACACAATATCAATAACAACCTTCCGCAATCGGTCGAGGTGGAACGACCTTCCGCAATTGGTCAGGACCGCAGAATCACTTGCGATCTTCCGCAAGACACTCAAAACCCACCTGTTCAGACTTCACTACCACTGAACTCTGTACATCTAGCTAATTGTCATCACCACTGCATACTTGCTCAACACTATATACCCCTGCTTAGCTTACTCCATTTAATAAAATAAATAAAATAAAAAGAATTACTAACCTTTTCCTTCCTAGTGTTACAGGTATGGTATGCAACTGCCTGCAATGATGTCTATCGCTGTATTCCTGCACTGATTACTTGCGCTTACTATGATTGTTCCTACCATGTGTTTAAGCACATATTGTAAGTCGCTCTGGATAAGAGCATCTGCTAAATGCTTAAAATGTCAAATGTAAATGCAATAAGATCCAGCAGCGAGATGGGCCTAAAAAAGTTCAATAAATTAATATGAGGGCAGTAGACCTGAATATAAGGCACAGATGAGGTGATCTTAGATCTAATATTATCAACTTTCTCAACAAAAAAGGATAAAAACCTTTCACACTCAGCATGGGATGAAACAGAAACAGAAAACGCACCCCACACCATAACAGAGCTGCCATGTCCCTTCATATACTCAAGTGTTTCCTTTATTTTGGTATATACCTTAATGTTTCTTCATACTGTACTTAAGGAAAAAGGTCTGTCAACCTACAGTATGGCTGTATTAATGTAAAATTAAATTGCCACTATAGCTTTGGCCAAGTATTTAAGAACAGCCTATTGTAATCGGGATCCAGAATTAATCATATGGCTTTCAACAAAAAACCCTTATGAAAATCTAAAAGATAACTTTATAAATCAAATTCTAACAGGATTTTTTTATTTTAAACAGCATGCTTTCATACAGAAAAACTGGTCATCCTGACATGCAATCAAAGCTCACTGTCATCAACAGATCATAATGAAAAGCCAGACCTGGCAATGTTTTCTGTTTGGGAACATCCATGTTCCCTGGGTCGTGAGAAACGATAATGTTAAAATTGGCTTTTGACAGGCAAAAATGGAAAAACAACAACATTGTAAAATCTCTTGTGGATTCTTGCGTACCCTTGGTAGTGAAGCAAGTACAACCATCAGCAATGTTTGCTTATGAACAGGCATCACAGCTGACACAGAAACAACTGTCTATTTGCTAGCACTACATTACATTATCAGGAAAGTGTTATAATTGTGTTAGATATTTTAATATTCAGTGCCACACATTACCCAGTAGGTTGGAAATTGGGGGTGTACGCGGAAAAAAACTGAGACATCTGGGGTGGCACCTGGGGTGGCCAATCAGATTCCAGGGGTGGCACGTGCCACCCTAGGCCACACCCTAAACACGCCCCTGGTCAGCAGGAATTGTGGTGTTTCAATTAATACATTAAAGCCACCGTTTTCCACATACTCCACTAGTACATTTTTGATCACAATCAACTCTAGAGGGTATTCATAAAATATCAAAGACAGGAAAACAGTATAATGAGCAGGCATACATCACATTTGGGAAATATCAGTAGTTGTAAATACAAATTCAAATGACACAATCAATGCTCACAATTATATTAGACATGCTAAATCGAAGCTTGATATAATCAAATGTTTACATAGTGTTCCTTAGCGCGGTGCCTCCACCTGGAATGACTAGGCACAAAACAGTGTGTCTAATTGTCTCCCAGGATATAATAGTGTTAAATGAATATATCTTGCCAATGTAAAAACCCAACAATGTGTATATTTTAGTTCAGCAACCCGACTCATGGTATCTCCCCTACCAGGTAACTATCAGGAAGTAACAGTCTTCTTCACACATGGTTTACTGTACACTTTTTCCCTGCAGCTCAGGAGACTGCATCAAACACACTGGGCGTACCAGTCACGGTGGTTCTAACATTAACTGTCCACGACCAGCTAGCTAACACAAGCACATAATAACATTATCACACGCATAGGGTGCTCTGCGCACACATTTAAATGGGTGACCCTCTCAGGATCGCTACAATATATTAATCTTTCTATACTTGGTAAATGTTTCACAAATCCAAGACTCTTAATTAATTTTAAATCAAACACAATATATTCACAAGACACTTCAAATGTCGTATAATGATCTTAAATCAAACTAAATACACTCCCAATATCTTATAAAGATCTTAACTCAAACTCAATACATTCCCTAAGACACTTCAAATATCTTATAATGGTCTTAAATCAAACCCAATATATTTCCATATGAAAACCGCATAAAGGTTCAATCTTCATTAACCATTTAAATGCTTTTATTTTAACCACCAACAAGTATTTACTCTTTAAAATGAGTGCACTCAGTAAGTTAAATTACAGTGGAGCTCCTTAATATTTTCTAACCCCAAACAGATATGTATCATGATGGTTGCACGCTAGATGATAATACCCTGAACAGAATAAAATATTGTGGTGAGTGTCCATTGAGTGGTGTATCAAGGAAGGAGTCTGAGTCCAGTAAGAAAGCAAAACTGACTACGCAGATAGCCACTTTATTAAAGGAAACGATAATTATCCATGCTCCATACACTGCACAGCTATGGATAATATCAACAGCAAGCAACCGTGTTCCATACACCGCACAACTACAGATGATGCTCAAAATTGAAATCTTGCTGGTCTATAGAGTCCTTAAAAGAACACAAAAGACTTGAAACACCTTCCACAGATATTGCAATCAGTCAGAAAGTAACAGCCCACTTCACACATGGCTTGATGAACACCCTCTTGTTGAAACTCGAGAGATGGCACTGTGTACACTGCGCGTTCTGGTCATGGTGATTCCAGCTTTATACACCGTGACCAGCTAGCTAACACAACACCGAGTTCATAATTAACACACACAAATATCGAACTAAACATTTCTATGGTTAACCCGGGGGGAGACGCTCAAAGTTATAACAGCGCCTCCCCCACAATACACCGCGCACACATTTTAATGACCAGCGACCTCGCAGGATCGCTAAAATATCCTTGAGGCGTGCATGTTCTCTGGTTAAATTATCTCGAACTCTAAAGTTACGGGTTTTCCCGTAATTACCTTTAACACATTTCATGCACCACTGTCTGCTCTTGCCCATAGACATGACACTGAGAATGATTGTGCTTCAGATATCCCGGGTTTAACCGATTAACACGTGGCCGCGACGTCACATGCGACAGTAGGCTACCTCGGACAGTGGCGTCTGCCATTGCGCAGCTAAACGGTGGATTTTTTTCCTCACCGAGAGACCAAGGAAGATAAAAAAATCATAACACGAAAATGTTGGGAGGAGCAACAACATTGATACCCATTTTCAGTATTTCAATTCCGATACAAAGAGCTACGTTTCAATTGCTTCAGGGTGCATGTCGGTAAAACGACGACCGCCATTCCAAATAGCCTAGCTATAATTGCTATCATCATTATTATTATTATTATTATTATTATTATATGAATTAACACTATTCGTATCGCATGTATATCACCTCGGTGCCACCATGTCTCTCTGATAGAAGAATTTACTGCATCCTTTTTTCTTATTTTTTTCGGGTGCAGCATCTTCACGTTACATTCTGTACAGGAACCGTCGCAGAAGGGAAATATCAGTATGGATCTTCGATCAGAAGATGCTCGCTTTCGCCGTCGTATCCAATCCGATTTAAAATGCGAATACATTGGATTGTAAATCGTATCTCGGCGGTATACAGAGGAGGGAAAGGTTGGGACATACTCTCAGAATATCAACCAGAAAATGTAGCCTACAGTAAAGAAAGAAAAAAAAATCACTGTGGTCTGATAGCCGGGATGCCTTTGAGGGGCAAATAAAAGAAAGACGATTTGATTTTTTTATCATTTTGGATTATGTTTACGGAAACGACATCCAGATACGGAATTTGAATTTGTTGATGCTCTGATGTCTACTGTTTTTATAAATGTAATTTTACGGGATCTTTATTTCCCTCTCGCTCCCTCTCTCACTGTCACTCTCACATTTTTTGTGGGCAGCACACTTAAAATCACGGTTTGCAGCGGAGCTGAGCGATTCATTATTATATTATTGCTGTTTAATTCGTTTATTGCTCCTTCAAACAGCTCCAGTGTTTTCTTGTATCAGCATCCGTTGAATACTGAAAGAGTTTATGCCCCTCCGTCGGAAGGGAAAACATTTCATCCGCATTGGTTAATATAGGCTACACATGCAATTTGAGGGAAAGAATAATAACAAACGTGCTTTTTACACATATTAGGCTATATATTATAGCCTACTTTCACTTTCAATTATACTTTTTTGACTGGTTATTGGCTGAATATGTTGATCGGTAGTCATACTTTTGCTCAGAATTGTAGCTATTGATATCAGTCCAATAGGCTACCCTCTATCAGATCCCATATTCATATTATTAAAAATGCTTATTATTATTATTTTAATCATAACAATATCCTAATAATAAAAGCCACACCGGGCTTACAAAATCCGCATCCGGAACGCTAAATGTATTTTATCCCTATAATTGATAGATTTTTTCACTCTGCAACCGGATATGCTTATGTAGTGAACGATGTTTAAGTATCGGATCCGAATGTTTTTCAACGAACTGAAGGTACTGGTTTTCATGCGGTCCGGATCTAGACGGACCGACTCAGACAGGCGAACGAGCATGCGGGGGCTTGGGGTGGGAAGTTGTGGTTGGCCGGACTTCAATTGCTCTTCCCGGAACGATGAGGAGGAGTACTACGGGACGGACCCGCGGCCACGCAGTCTGGGGTTTGAGGAAAAGGACGCCAAGGTACAAGCGGGCCTAGACACGGTATCACTCACGAGCAGCTTGGACAGTGGCATGCGCTCACCGCAATGTCGGATCTGCTTTCAGGGACCCGAGCAGGTAAAGTCCCGATATCCAGTGCTACACACGCCTGCGCCACCCTACAGTCGGTGTTCATCAACTTAACTTTTCGATTGCCATTGTTCCATCCAGATATCCGACATATTTGGTATTTATATCATTACGTATTCCGTTGATCCAGATATCCCTGTACACGCCAGACAATAGACTGCACATACATAGGAAGAGTACATTTAGCCTACTGTCGAGGGATACTAACTAAATCATAGGCCCTGCATTATGTTTTTCCTCGTTCGGCAAATTAAAGTTTGCACAGGAGAATTGTGTCTTGAGCAACTGCCAATATGAGGTCACATTTGAGAAGATACTGTATTTAGAGGGTCATCTTTAGTTTATCAATTTTATTGCAAGCCTTCTATGCCAATTGTCAATTTATCTTGTAAGGGTTACTATTTTTACCACCTGGTTAAAACTGAATAAAATAAAACAATTAACAACAATACCATCTGCCCTCTGATTTAAACTGCACTTGTTGATAGATTGTTGAGTGGGGAAGTTATTCTGCTGTCATGTGGCATGATTGTCAGGATGGCCAAAACATGGCCTTAAGCCTGACACATGACTCACAAGATATAGAAAAATCCTGAGCTTTCATTAATCCTAGATGGCTGGATTAGAACGGACCCCTTAAAACCAAAGGGCTTAACATTAAGAACCCCAGGGAGACATTATTATGGTGTTTGTAATTATAGGTATTTGAAACCAAAATTGCTTCATTAACCGTACATCTGATTAAATGGTTAGATTGTAAAATATGTTTTATGTATGTTGCCCTTGAAAATCATGGCTTTTGGAAAGCCTATAAGGATGTGCACTGGACAGAAAAATTACCTTGTGTCATGTAATGTGTTGAACAGATAGAATACTTTATTACCACAGAGGGTAATTTGTTTTGCAATAATACAGACAGGCATTGGCATACACATACAATCTAACACAACATACACACAACATAATACAAAAGGCATGACATGAAAATATACGACATGATGTGTAAAGTGAGGTTGAATTATGTTTTGAAGTCTTGGTGCTGGTTGGGATGAATGATTTGCATGCCCGGTTTGTTTTACAGAGGGGAGTTTTGAACCTTTGGCCAGAGGGTAGCAGTGCATACTGGTTGTTTAGTGGGTGGGTGGAGTCATGTATGATTTGTTTGGCCTTGCGGATGGTCTTAATTTTATAAAGGGATGCTATGTTCTGGCATGTGGTGCTACAGACTTTACTTGCTATATTGAATATTGTGTTTATCTTATTGGAGTTGGGTATGGAGAGTGAACTGTACCAGCTGAGGAAACAGAATGTTAAAACGTTTTACGTGAGTTTTTTGAGGATAGTCTTTGTTGTCCTTTCCTGAGTACTGCCTGTGAGTTCCAGTCCATTTTTGAGCTAATGATGGTGACCAGGTATTTATATCTCTGTACCCTTTCTATTTCCAGCTGTGTTAATATTGACAGGCCATCAGATCATTAGCCTTTATCCAAAAGTCAATGATCACTTTCTTTGTTTTATTTGTGTTGAGTTGCAGTGATTGTTGCTCCATATTGTAAACCTGTTTATTTCCATCCTGTAGTTGTTTTAATTGTTTCCAGAGATTAGTTCAACTTTGGCTGAGTGTCGGGCTTGTGACTGACTTGTACAGTTATTGGTGTACAGTGTGAACAGAACCGGAGATATGACACTGCCTTGGGGTACTCCTGTGTTGTTGGAAATGAATGATGCTTGAATTGAGTTGAACTGTTTTGCTGTGGTCATTCAGGAAACTGTCTACCCAATGTATGATGGTGCTGTTAACACCCAACAGTTTTGTAACAATAGATGTGCCTTAATGGTATTAAATGCAGAGGAAAAATCTATGAACAGGATCCGGGCATATGACTGTGGTTTGTCCAGGTGTAGATTAAATGGTATGGAGAAGGAATATTAAGGTATCCTCCGATTGAAGCAGGAAATTGCACTCCTCCAAATTGTATTCCTCTATGTAAAAATGTGCATAAAACTGGTTCAGCTCAGTTGCAAAGGCTGAATCATCTTCACACTTTATTTTCCTGGCCTGTGATCCTTTCTCTTTATGCAGCATTATGTACACCCCTGCCATGCGCTTCACATATTGTTGCATTTGTAGTCGTCCTTGCATTTTCTGGTTATGGCCTGTATCTCTTTTTGGATATGTTTGACACGTTCCATGTCCCCCTTTACAAACGCTCTCTTTTGGTTAAGAATATGCTTCATTTCTTGGGTCACCCATGGTTTATTATTGTAATATATTTTTATCTGTTTGGTGGGAATGTCTTTATTTATACTAAAATGGATGTAGTCTGTGACCACTTCATTGAGTTCATTTAAGTCTTCACTTGATTCAGGGAAGCATTTTACATTTTACATTTTAAGCATTTAGCAGATGCTCTTATCCAGAGCGACTTACAAATGTGCATTAATACATGGTATGATCAATCATTGTTCGCGCAAGAGATCAGTGCAGTAATACAGCAATAGACATCATTGTTGGCATTGGCATACCATACCTGTAACACCGGGGAAAAAAGGTTAGTAAATTATTATTCTTTTTATTATTTTAGTTATTATTTATTAGTTTTAAACAAGTATACACATACAAAAAGCAGTATTAAACATATAGGCAGTGGTGATGAGAATTAGCTAGATGTACAGAATTCAGTGGTAGTGGAGTTTGAAAAGGTGGGTTACGAGTCTCTTGCGGAAGATCGCAAGTAATTCCGCGGTTCTGACTAAGTGCGGAAGATCATTCCAGGCGAGGCCGCCAGGCACAGTGTTTGCCAGAGGAGGCGGAGCGGAGGGGTCTGGCTGGGGTGTAGGGTGTGATGAGTGTCTGGAGGTAAGGAGGAGCCGTTCCTCTAGCTGCTTGATAAGCCAGCACAAGTGCAGAGAGGAGAGTAGAGGGGTGATGTGCCTGAACTTGGGTTGATTGAACACCAGACGTACGGCAGCATTCTGGACCAGTTGCAGTGGCTTGATGGCACAGGCCAGTAGGCCCGCTAGCAAGTAGTCTGAGTAGTAGTAGAATTGTAGTAGTCCAGATATGAGATCACCAGGGCCTGGACGAGGAGTTGTGTGGCCTCTTGGGTGGGGAACGGTCAGATCATCCGGATGTTATGGAGAGAGAATCAGCAGGTCCGTGTGGTCGCTGCGATGTGGCCCAAGAAGCACAGCTGGTCGTCCAGGGTCACTCCAAGACTCCTGGCAGACTGGGACGGAGACACTATGGAGCCTTCCACGATGATTGACGCATCAATCATCGGGGACCCCTTCGCTGGGAGGAAGAGCAGCTCTGTCTTCCCCAGGTTCAGCTTCAGGTGGTGGGTGGACATCCAGGCAGAGATGTCTGCCAGGCATGCAGAACCGGGACCTGTTACGCTGCAGTAGACTGCTACGCTCTCCGTCGCCCTATATGCCCCTAAGCGTGTCAATGGTTTAATTATTCCATATTTGAATGGTTTTAACAGCAGTTTTCTCTGTTTTTATTTTTTGTTTGTACATTGGAACTAAGTAGATGGCATTGTTATCAGAGCCCCCAAGTGGCAGCTTAGATGTAGATTTAAATGTTTGGGATGTTTCCATAATAGGTCCAGGATCTTAGCCCTTCTTGGTAGACAGCTCACATATTGATGGAAATCTGGCAACACCTTTTTCAGCCTGCAACCATTGAAGTCTCCAAGTATAAACTTTGGCACATATGATGATATACTGTCAAGTTTATCAACATGATACATGATTATGGATAACATCAGCTGCTTTACCAGAGTTTGCCTTGGGGTGAATATAAACCAATGCAATGAAGTGATTTATAGAATTACATCCTCTATTTATTTCTATTTACGTTCCCCACACGAGTCTGCCGCTCATCTCTATTTTCTGAGGGCAGTGAACTACGCTTCCTTTGAGATGCACCCACCCACGTTCTGGAGACACTCTTACTTGCTTCATGGCGGACCCAAGCCAGCTCACCCTCCCCCTGAGGCAGACAGCCAAATGCCACCCCAATCGGGGCTGATGACCAGGGCCGGTCTGGTAGAGACAGATTTCGAACTGTGTCTTGACAGGCAGCGCACACTGTGTTAGACCACTATGCTATGCTATTTCCTATTGTAATGAAAGTTTATCTGAACTCTCTGGGGAGGTCAAATGGTCTTAATGACAGGGTTAATAGTTATATGTCATCTATACACAGCGAGGCTCAGATTATGTAGTAGTTGCACTAACCCTTGCTTGTTAATATGCCCACACATGCCCCCTCCCACTGTCTTCCCAGCTTGCCGATTTCTATCCACTCTCACTGGACATCCAAAGCCCTGAAGATATAGTGAGTCTTGAAGCCAGGTCTCCGTAAGACAGAGCAGAAAACTGTCTCTCTATTCATACAAATACATCACACACGATTGGAGTTCAGTGAATTGTTTAGGCAGTGAGTGTGTGTTCACTAGTAGGATTGTTGGGAGGGGCGGTTGGGTTTTCCTTGCATAAATGCACTCTTGTACCCCTCCTTTCTTACCCCATTTGTGTTTTCTCTTTCTGAAACACACCCTAGAGAGATCTGGTGGAAATCTGCCCTGGTTAGCAAAGATTTGCTGTTGTTGTAGGGCATCAGTTCTTCATTTTAGACTAAATGTAATATTATCTTTTTCTGTTGGCGAGGAAAGCAGAGAAAGGAAAACCATTGCACACAGTCAAGCTATGCTGCAGAAAAACATGTTTTATTTAAAAGATATATACAGTCTTTTAAAAAAACATAGCTGGCCATTCTGTGCTTAAGACTCCCAAGATTCATGTGGATGACTTACATTTTGAACACACCAGTTTAGTTCCTTCCTCTGTCCTATTTTACTGAGATAAAACTACAGCTCATTAGGATGCATGTTTTATACCAATCACATTGCAGCTTGTACTGGTATTTCCACATATAGCTAGGTCCAAAGATGTAAAACATATATTTCACCTTTATAATTGTGGTATCTTGCTGAAAAAAGCACATTATGGCACAAACAAGCTATTACTGTTTTTATATTCAGGATATATATTCCGAACATTAAAATATGTCACTGTATCCCATACATTTAGTTAAATTATGATCTCTATTTTTCCCGTGATTGAGCTGAACAGGGCTGTTTGTATGCTATGCACAAGATTTGGATTTGCTTCATGGTCAAATACTCTTTTGCAAATGTTCCATGCAGAAATCAAACTTTTATATTGTCTATTGTCTGTTCAGTGTTTGACATTTGATGCTTTAATGGGTCTTTCAGGGACAAATACTTGGTTATAAACACTTGGGAATCAAATTGCAGTTTTTTCTTGCACAAAAGTGCCCAAAGAGACTGAAAAAACAGCAAGGCAATGGTGTTTCAGTGGTAGCACATGGAAGCCGAATGCTAATCACTGATCAACCTGGATTCACCTGGGAACTCTTCTGGAATCACCTGGTGCTCTATCCACCACAAAGGAATACTCACAACAGTTCACTTTTTTATTGCTCAACCAATCCTGCTACAGCAAGATTTATGCATACGAGGATAAAGACTACTAATTACTAATTCTTCTGCATCTTTTTTTCCCGAAACCACCCTTTCCCCCTTCTTCCCCCCACCCCTCTTGATCCTACCACCACCCCCCTCCCACCCAAATACGGTTGTGTTATCTAAGTAACCAGACAGATATACAGACAGACAGATAAACAAATAGACTGACATAAATCCAGACTAACAAACCTACAGATAGATACACAAACAAGCAGATGGAGGACAGGACGTTGCACAGAGTGCAATGTACAATATAAAGAAAAAAAAAAAGAAAAAATGATGAAGCAATAATAATAAAGAAAATTGAGATTTATATTTGGGTTGGAATGTTAGGGAGTGTAAAATATGGTAGCGTATGGTGGGTGTTTCTATTCTAGTGTTGGTATATGGACTTGGTGTGTGTGTATGTATTTTGTTTGTGTGTGGGGTTAGTTAACAGGACAATTTAAGGAACTGATGAATGGGTTCCAAGTTTCTTCAAAATGTATGATTTGGTTTTGGAGAGAGGCTGTCAGTTTTTCCATTGATATACTTCTGTGAGAAGGTTTATCCATTGTGTGATGTTTAATTTATTTCTGCTCTTCCATTTCAAGAGGATAGTTTTCTTGGCGATAGTTAGGACAATGAGTATCAGTTTGGTGTTTTTGATAGGGAGGTTGAGTGTTGAAAGGTCTCCCAGTAGACAATGAGATGGAGAGAGTGGAACATCACAGCCCAGAAGCAGGGACGTTCTGTCAATGACTGCATGCCAGAAATGTTGAGTGGGTGGGCAGAGCCAGGTGGCATGGAAGTAGCTATCCGGGGTGTGAGCATGTGTCAGAGTCTATGAATCACGTCATAAATATCCCATCTTGTGCTGAGTGATATGAGCTCTGTGAATTACTTTATATTGAATGAGTTATTAGCATTAGTATTGTTAGTCATTGAAAATTTAGTCAATGAAAAGGTGTTCATACAGATTTGTGTGCAGAAGTCGGTGTTGGTGCTGATTGAGAGGTCTTTTTCCCATTCTTTAATTGGTAGATGTATTGTTAAGTTGATTGTGGATAGTAGTTTATATAGTTTGGATAGACTTTCCTTAGGATTTGTTATTTTATCAAATCAAATCAATCCTCGATTTGATGACAGATTTGAATTGGAAATAATGTAGGTACTGTTTTTTCCCAACATCGTACGTCAGGACCAAGTCTTTAAATGTTATGAATGTGCTGTTTAGGAACATGTGGTGTAGGTGTGTGATACCTTTTTGTTTCCATGTGTTAAAGATAAGTGTTTTTTTGTTGAATTGAAAGTCAGGGTTATGCCATATCAGGGTGTATTTACAGGGTGTCAGTGTGGACTTTGTGATATTGTTGATTTTCCACCAAACTGTCAGAGTCCTTGAGATTACGGTGTTCCTAAAACAGTTATGGTATTTTATGGCTGTACTGAGAAATGGTAAATCTGTGATTGAAATTTCCTTACACTCTGATTGTTCTATTTCTATCCAGGGGTTGTGTTTCCAATTTCTGATGTATTGAAGCTGGTTTGTTAGATAGTAGTGGTGGGAATTTGGTGCTTCTAAGACCTTTGCCAGCTTAATCTGAAGTTTCTTATTTTTCCAATAGAATTTGCTTGTTATGGAGTCTAATGTTTGAAACCAGTTGGTAGTGGCTTGGGTCGGGATCATTGTGAAAAGATAGATTAGAAAAGGTAGATTAGAAAAGGTAGATTCATCTAGCGGTTTAGGTCATCTTTGATTGTTTTTAGGAGTGGGTTTAAATTGAGGTGGAACAGCTTTGACAGCTTGGCAGAAATGTTAATACCCAGATACATAATGTTACCAGTGGTGAAAGGGAGGGGTGGTTTTTGGGATGTGGCATTCCAGCTGTCTCCAGATAGTGGCAAAAGTATGGATTTGGGTGACTGTATCACCCTCCCTGCTGAATTCTTTATCACAGGAATAATTGATTTGTATTTATTTTGTTTGAACTGGTTTGCAAGATGATTTCCAGATCTGTTATCATGGAATTGTGATTTTTTATTTATGATATCATTTCATTAAAATTTGGCTTCTCTGAGTTTGATCTGAATTTGGGATTATTAGCATAGTTGTTATTCAATTGTTAGATTTTTTGTTCCAGATTATTTTCAAGTTCCCATTCTTGTTTTTCTTATGTGATGAGTATGAAATTATTTCCCCCTCAGTACTACTTTGGTCATTTCCCAGAGTAATATTGATGAGATTTCCGGAGAATCATTTATTTCCAAGAAGGATGCCCACTCTTTGTTAAAGAATGTGTCAAAATCAGCACCTATAAGCAGATATACATTGAATCGCCATGTAGTGGGAGGTTGTTTGAATTGTTTAGTATTTAACTGAAAGGAGACAGGGGCATGATCACTGATTATGATGGGGTGAATTATGGTATCAGATATATCAGATATAATTTAATTACTGCTAAGAAATAAGTCAATGCAAGAGAATGATTGGTGTTTTTGTAGAGTGTCAATTTATGGAATTGCCTGAGATGCTTGACCTGTCTAGAGCTGGATTGATGACTGTATTAAAGTCACCTCCAATGATGATTGTTGATTTGTATAATCAGTTAATGATGAGAAAAATGTGTGGAAGAAGGAGGGATCATCATTATTGGGGCCGTATATGCTCAGGTTGTTGAGCATGCTACTCGAATGTATATCCAGAACAGTCTCTTTCATTTCTTTGTTTTCATTTGCAACAATTGTCATCTGGTTGGTAAGTGTTTTAACGGTGGTTTGTAATGTTTGATTTTATTTTACAAGTGATGAAATCTTCTCCTGGCTGAATTCCAGACTATTTCTTATGTCTTGGAATTCTTTGTGGAGAACTTCGATGAGCGCTATTCTAGCATCGAGTGATGAAAGTTTGGAATCGATTGATAGTAAGACACTAGCCTCAGTATTGTCGGCAGTCAGGTCTTCTGTGTCGGTGGATGAGTTGCGGAAGCATTTTGGAGTTGTCATTATCCACAGTTCGTTGTAATGCTCATCAATGTATTTTTCAAAATCCTCCAGATCGTCTTTTGGGGGAGAAAATGTTTTATTCCATTTTATTTATATTTTAGTTTGGTAGAAGTTGGCTGTGAATCTAGCAGCAGGGTGCTGCCATGTTGAATTGCACCTGTGGTCTCAGGCAAGAACCTCAGGCAGAACGCATTCCTCTGTGAGGCCTGTTTCACTTGGGTCACTTTTAAAAGTAGATCTTCTTCTGCATCTTCAGCCCTCCAACTCCTCTTGTAATTGCTTTACATCATCTTACTTTTTGGCAGCATGTTCAGTACATATGACCCACAACATGGACAAAGGAACTGGACTATGGAAAATTTCACTCTCTTAAATAACCCTGCAATTGCGCACACACAAACAAAATCAACTTGTGCTTTCCCAATAACATTGCAAACCCAATCTGTGTCTGTCTTGCCAACAAATTCATTTTGTAACAATGCACAGTTGCAGTACCTGCTAGTCCTGTATGACTGCTTTACAATTTGTCAGGATATTTGTCTTATTTGTGTGTAAAGCACTGACTTTAAAGGGGTCACTTCTCTTAAAAACATAAAGCTGAAATGTGTTATAATGTTGTTGCTGATGTTGGCTGGTAACATCCAACAAACCCCAGGTTCTGTTGATAGAAATTGTTTACTCACTCCAGATGATTTTCTGAATATAACTGATGTAGGGTCTTTGTATGTAAATGTATGTAGTTTCATTCCACAAATGTGTATGCTTAGGATTTGGGCTCAAACAACAGATGCAGACTTATGGTGTTGTCTGAGACTTGGTTGAATTCTTGACAGTGAAATTGCTATGAGTGGTTACAATGTGTTTTGTGCTGACTGATGTATTAAAGTAGGGGGCATAGTTATGTCAAAACTAAGTCAGACAACAGTGATAAAATCTGTATCCATACCCAAACAATTTGAATTACTTGCATTAAATATGGAATTAGGTCATGATTGTCACTTAATTCTGTTGGGATGTTACAGGCCTCCGTCTGCTGTTAAGGAGGCTCTGACGTCATTCTCTTCCAAACTATCAGATTTTAAGCACAAATAAATTATTTATATTGGTGATCTTAATTGAGATTGGCTGTCACCTGCTGCTGATGACCTAAATAATTACTGTGATTATGTAAATTTGACGCAAATTCTAAATGCACCTACCTGTCCAAACCCTACAAATCATGAAAACTCAACCTTGATTGATCTTATAATAACAAATGTCCCTCATACATTTTCTGATATTGTTATTTTCGCAAATGATATTAGTGACCATTGTAATGTGGCTGGCGTACAAAACTGCAAATTGCAAAAGGTGAATCCACATTTTATTACAAAGCGAGATTATAAGAGGTTTGATGAGCAGGGTTTTTTGCATAACCTTTACAATTGTAATTGGGAAATAATTTTACTCTCTTGAGGTTGAATTAGCTTGGTCATTCTTCTATAATTAGTATTGCCAATAAACATGCCCCATATAGGAGTTACAGAGTAAAGGGCCGTGACAACCCATGGTTCTCCGAATGTTTAGCTGAACTCATTCATGAAAGAAACTTGGCATGGGCAAAGGCAGGGCAAACAAATTTGTAAAAGGATTTGGCCAATTTCAGATATTTGAGAAACAAATGTACAGTACAAATGCAAAAAAATTCATCTGAATTTTATTTAAATGAAACCACCAAAAATGTGAATGATCCTTCACATTTTGTAAAGCCATTAAATCTATTTCAAAAAGCCCCACTAATTGTGATTTGCCAAAGTGTATTAATGTAAATTCAGAAATTGTTACAAATAAGAATTAAATGGTAAACAGGTTTAATCAACATTTAATTTAATCTAGAAACTTGTTTCAATCCATTTTTATTGTTCTGCCCATGACAATTAAGACACAGTAGTGACACAACATACGAAGGTAACAGCTTTTTCTGGTCAGTTGGGAAATAATAGGTTATTTTGCTAGAAGGGAGGTTCTCTCATCTCTGAAAGGTGTAAATACAAGAAAAGTAGCAGGTCCAGATGTCATTGACTCATGGTTGTTACAATTTTCTGCAAATGTTGACTTATATTTTTAATCTATCGTTTGAATTCAATACTATTCCAGAGGTATGGAAATCTGCATTGGTTCTTCTTCTGTTAGGCAGAAACCCATCAAACTTTAATAACTATCAACCCATTTCCAAATGATCAGTTATTGCCAAAGTTTTAAAGACATTTATTAGTGATCAACTAAAATAATTTCTAGCTAGCTGTAGAATCTTGAGCAGGTTCCGATCTGGTTTTATGAATATGCATAGCACAACAGCTACAATGAATGCAATGTGCTGCTTTGTTTATAGACTTGTCTAAGGTTTTGGCACTGTCATGGCATATTGCATATTGTTGAATAAGTTATCTAATATAGGTGTGTCCTCAAAGGCTGTTAATTGGCATCACAATTATCTTGGTTTTAGATTACAGTGTTTGCACATGGATGGAATAAACGTCATGAGGTTAACTGTAAATACAGGAGTGCCACAATGTTCCATTTTGGGACCATTGCTTTTTACCATTTATGCAAATGAGCTATGTGAACGCATTGATGGAAAAGCACATTTATATGCAGATGACACCATAATCTATTGCTTGGCCCCCACCATATCTGAGGCTCTGCTCAAATTACAATATCATTCAAAACAACTTAATCAAGCTTGAACTTGTTCTTAATGCAGAGAAAACAAAGTTAATGGGTTTTTTTCAAAATCTAAAATGCAAAAAAAAGGAATATAAGTGGTGTCCTCTTACAAGTACCAGGGCTTTCATCTTAATGAATCATTGTCTTTTAAGCTTCATATTGAAAAACTGGCAAAAAAGCTTAAACTTAAGCAGAATTTGTATTTTATATAAGGCTTATTTTGGTTTACAAGCAAAAAAGCAGCTTGTGGCTGCTACATTTTTACCTTTACTAGATTATGGTCACTTTATGATACTATATGATACTTTATATATGAATGCCTCGGGGTCACATCTTCACTCATTGGACATACTGTATCATGCTGCTTAATGTTTTATTACAAATAGCACATCCCTTATGCATCATTGTGCAATGTATGAATTGTCTGAACTGCCATCCCTGGCCATAAGAAGACTGTCACATTGGTATTTGTTCATATATAAAGCCATTTTGGGGTAGCAGCCAACTTAGTTAAGCACATTATTTACTCTACAAATAATTGGATATTACAATCTAAGATCACAAAACCATATCCTATATTATGTTCCCATCACAAGAACTGAGTTTGGGAAGCATGCTTTCAGCTATCCTGCTCCATTATCTTGGAACCTATTGCAGGAAAAAAAATATTTTCATTTTAAAGAAAGAATTGCACAAATACCATGAAATGCTCCTGTCTTTAATGAACTAAACCTGTTTTAGGGCATGCTGTCCCCCTCTTTTTAATTATGTGTGTTTTTACAATCTTTCTAAGTAAATGTCTGTAATGTTGTTTTATGTTAAACTTTGTATGCTACGTTCTTGGCCAGATGCCAATCTCAACGTGACTACCTGGGTTAAATAAAGGATCAACTTTCTTTGCTTTACTTAATCATGAATTTTAGTCTCAAACCATTTTATGTAAACTATGTTGATCAGCATGAATGAAAGCAGTTCATCTCCAGAATTGGATTTGGGCTGATATTCACAGCAGGATTATATATAAAACATATAGCTTGAGCCAAGGAAAGGTCTTTGGAAGCTCCACTATTGGCCACAAATATAATTCTATAATTGTATTTACAATTAATGTAATAATTCCATAAATCTGTTTGAGAATTACTGTAGTAAGAGTCTTGATAAAATCATAAAAACAGACACCAGTATAAAAATCTGTGTTATTATAAGGAATCAACCATATAGCATCTAAATTAATTGTAGGTTAAAGGATTGTGAAATAAAGATGAGAATAGTATGCCAATGTATTGTATATTACAATATATTATTACAAACACAAGAGTCACCATACATAATGTACATGAAAAAGTAAACTAATATGCAACAATGGAAAATATATTGGGGAAAGTACAACCCAGAACCCAGTACAACATTTATAAGTTAAATGTATTAATTATAATGATTAAATTAAGACAGATAAAACCAAGGCTCTCTTCTTAATGTAGTTAAAATAGTCTTTATTACATATCATATGTAGGAGATTAAAAAAACACCTATTTATTTTTTTCTTAAATTAATTGAACGCTGTCCTGTTTGTAAGACGATGACATCTCAGTCGTTATGGCAGAGAGATGTGTGGTACTTGACCGCTTATCCTTTTTTCCCTTTCTCCATGATTGCCCGTGGTTAAGCCACTCACCTCCCCAGCAGTTACAGCAATTAGCCATCTAATAGGCAGACAGGACAGAGATGGGCCAGTCTAATGGGTTAGTGTGGCACTGTGCAGCCCCATGTAGCCCTGTGTGGCTCTGCGATGCCCTGTGTGTTCCTGTGCAGTCTGACCACATGGGCATCCTTTGTCTTTGTTTGCCAGTATGAACCCACCATCCCTCGTTCCCTTATAGAGGGAACAATGCAATGGAGGGATTTTAGGGGTGTGGTTCGCTTGTTCTTTAAATACCTCCATCAACAGAGTCCTTCCCACAATCCTAACTGTCTCATCCGATATTTACTCAACAGTAAATGTTTATTCACACTAGAAACATTGTTGTAAATATGTTGCAAATAATTTTAACACTGTCGTGTGTGTACTCTGGACATCCATGACGTTTTCCTAGTGGGGCCATTTGGCTGAGTGCCGCTGTGGACGCAAGCAGCTATTGACTAGGTTCACAGGGGGTCTGTTGAGCTGCTCAAGCGCCATCACTAACCTGTGCCACACCTGCCATCTCTTGGCATACCCTGCTGGGGGGGGGGGGCTGCCAGACTGTCACTGCATCAACTCATGCACACTACAAATGAAAAAGTATATCAATTCAGTCCAACAATGAGCAATGCATTGTTTTGGCATGCTAAGCCACCACCCTACCCCACCAATTCACAGACACTCATTCTCATCTTCATTTCCACAGCCCTCTCTGTGCCACCACTGGTATGGTAGAGGAGAATCATGCATAAAGGTTTCCAAAACAGTGACATTCTATGGCAATAAAAAACCCTGGTTCTCCAAAGAATTACACCTCCTACGCAAAGAAAAGAACTGTGCGTACACAAATGGAGACAGGGATCAATACATAGCAGCCAAATATAAGTTGCGTGCTGCAATAAGGAAAGCTAAGTCCAGCTATGCAATGAAATTGGAACAACAATTCTCATCCAGTAACACCAGATCAATATGTAAGTCTTAAGGACATGACAGATTACAAAAAATGCCCCTGCTCCCCTTCAGATAATGACCCTAACCTCCCAGATACATTAAATGACTTTTATGCAAGGTTTGAAAAACCTATTCCACCAGCCATCCCTCCTAATCTCCCTCCAGTGCCACCCTTCTGCATCCAGGAGGATGAGGTGACAGCTACGTTCAAGAAGCTGAACATCAGGAAAGCAGCAGGGCCAGACAGGCTCAGTCCTGCTCTGCTGAGCCACTGTACAGCTCAGTTGGCCCCGGAGATGACTGTACATCTCTAAGCCAATGTCAGTCCCACAGTGCTTTAAACTATCTACCATCATTCCTATGCCAAAGTCTTCAAAGATCACCTGCCTCAATGACTTCAGACCAGTTGCCCGAACATATGTGCCCATGAAAGCATTTGAGCTCATCATTTTGTCATACTTGAAATCCTGCATATCCCCACTGATGGATTCATATCAAGTTGCCTAACAAGCCAACCGGTCTGTTGAGGATGCAGTCAGCATAGCACTCCACCATGCCCTGCAACACCTGGAATCGCCAAACACCTACACACCTACACATCAACCCACTCAAACTCTTTACCATACTCTTGGATATGAGCATTGACCCAGCCATATGCCACTGGATTGGGAGCTTCCTGTGGAACAGGCCACAGAGGGTGAAGGTTAATAGCCTACCCTCAGTACAGGAGCATCTCAGGGCTGTGTTCTCTCCCCCTGGCTCTTCTCACTGTACACTACCCACTTTACATTCAAGGACAGTTCTGTGAAAACAATCAAATACGCAGACGACACAACCATTGTAGGCCTCATCTCTAACAATGATGAAACCCAGTACCGCATTGTGGTGGCTCAAGCTGTCACTTGGTACGCGAACAATGACCTCCTGCTTAATGCAGCCAAAACCCAGGAACTCATTATTGGCTTCCGATGCATGCCAAATCGCAAAACACCCATACAAATAAATGGAGACTCCATCACTACCACTGACTCTTTTAAATTCCTCGGAACATACATTAGCAATAACCTGAAGTGGAAAACTAACACTGAGCACATCATTGCAAAAGCTCAACAACGACTTTACTTCCTTAGACAACTTAAGAAATACTAGATCAAGCATCAACTTCTTGTTCTGTTCTACTCAGCCATCACCGAGTCCATCATCACATCCTCTATTTCAGTATGGTACAGCAGCACGGACAGTCAAACACGGAAAAAACTACAGCGGATTGTCAACAAGGCATACAAAATCATAGGCAACCCACTCCCCTCAGTTGAATCTACATACTCACTGAACTGTAAAGCGAGCAAAGAAGATCATCTCTGCCCCTCACATCCTGCTTATCACCTCTTCCAGCTCCTTCCCTCAGGGAGGCGCTACAGGTCATTGTCCACTAGGACTAAACGCTTCACAAACAGCTTTTTTCCCTTAGCTGTCAGGACTCTGAACTCCTTCCACTAGCCCCCTCCTCACATACTACTGACATGCATTACCATACACCTATTGTATATGGTTGTGTGTATTATGTTTTTGTGATGATATGTTGACTGCATCCCTGTATTGTGTTATGATAATATGTGGATTGTCTACTGTTGTCCATTTATGTATTTTTGCTGCAGAGTATAACATACTGTACCGAAAACAAATTCCACCGGTCGTGTGGCTAATAAACAATCTATCTATCTATCTATCCATCTATCTGTGTGGCTTAAGGATGTATCACGAATACTCTTCCTACAAGCTAACCCTTTGTCTGTTACTTGTTTAAGCATTAAATCTTTCATTAACTTCAGCAACAACACAGAATATACCAAACAACAGGGAATGTAATAATCCAGCATCCCAGATAGCTAAATAAAGTTGTTTTTAAAAACATTTTTGAGGTTGTGAAAACGTGTCATATTTAGAATCACAAACACGTCCTTAGCATGCGCAAGATCTGGACTTATTCACAATGTAGTTGTTGGAGGGGGGTGAAAAATAAGAGTAAACATATTGTTACAATATTGTTATTCATCACAGTTACAACCTTACACAATATTTCTGCAATGTTGAAAAAGTTGTAAACATATAGTGGTTTATAAAAACAAGACTAACACTTATGTACTGGAAGTAGCATCACTCTGGCTAGCCTATAGCTTCCAAAGACAAACTATTTAATTGAATTGAAAGCATACAAAAACAATTACCACTGTGATCCATATATTTGGTTATATGTGGGAGTATGCATGTGAGCATGTGTGCACGATTAGGAGTGCCATTAGTCTCTGTTAGAGATTTGACAGCATCCCTAAGCAAATACCACAGCTGAATATAGGTCAGGGTGCCATTCTCTCTGTCTCTTTCTTTCTCAGTCTTGTTTTCTTTTAATCCTTCCCTTCCACTCTCCTCTCACCTATCTGTCTATAGTGTCTTCACTCCCCTTGCACCCTCTCTCTCTTTCTCAGTATTGTTTTCTCTCTCTCCTCTCATCTCTCTATAGTCTATATTGTCTGCCACCCCCTCCAGTTGAAACAGCAACTGAAAGCCTGGACCTGAGTTATCATTGTCACAGGCATTTGTTTTTAGGCAATAATTGATTTTGGTTAGCTTGGTAATATCTCAGATGGCATTTCATACCTTATGGCTATCTGGTCCGCAAAACGTGACCAAATAATTCACAGCTGGTGTGCTAAATGCCAGATGTCGAATCTAAGAAAGACTTTAGTAGAACAATTATTTTTTTGCTCCAGATCTTGATTATGCTAGCAATGCATGAACAGTTGTAGGAATGTACTCCCTGCTACTAACCTTAACTTGGTGAATACGACAGCATGGCCACTTAACTAATTTAGGAAGGGGGAGCAGGGGGAATACTTGCTGGGGTGGCAAATGTGTGAGATGGCGAACGAGCTAATATATAATAATGCATAGCTAGCTAGTAACGTTAACTACATTATAGCTAGATAACAGGTAGCATTAGCAAGGCGTAGGGAGAAATATTACATATGTACCACGCAACATGTTAGAACACTAAGATGGATTTTACTAAATTATCGCTTCCATATTATGAGGTCAATTGTATCATGTTGAACCTCCGCTTTTCACTGGAGCGATTTGAAAAGATGTTACTGACAAACTATACACTTATTAAATTATCGCTTCCATATTATGAGGTCAATCATACCACGTTGAACCTCTGCTTTCCCTGGAGCGATTTCAAAATATGTTACGGACAAACTATATACTTAACATTACGTAGCTACATTTAGACAACATATAGACTACTGCGGATATTGTGTTGCCCCTGTCCCCGTAACAGCCATATAGGTGTTGAAGGGCTTAACCTCTAGACCCACATCATATAATTTAATTCCATGGCGAGCCTGGTACCCCGAGATTTCAAGACTTAAAGCATTCACTGCCTGACTACAGTACAGCTACTTGGGACATTCTAAGTCTAATCGAAGTTCAGTGGCATCAGAACTTAGAGCATTCGCTGCCGGTCTATGCAGCTACTTGACATTCTAAGTTCTACAGAGTAGTGTTATCGGGACTCGGAGCATTTGCTGTCTGTTTACAGAACAGCTACTCGACATTCCGAGCCCCACTACTCTAGATACGATGCAAGACTGACTTGTCAGTGCAGAGGGACTGATGCCATACAATCCGTGTGGCCTCGCTCCCAGCGTGCTCAGCCAGGTTAACTTCAATCTGTGCCTGGAATAGGTGGTACTCGGTTTGATCTAGGAGGCCCCGGACAATTCCCAGCATGCGGGTTAGATCTTTTGTTCCTTCCTCATAGAAAGTGTCCTCCCACCAGGGGGACAAGTCTCTGTCCATAGGAATCCGGCCCAAGATGTGTACATAACCCAAGGAGAAGTCATCCGTTACCTGTAAGCAGAAGCTGTGGTTGGCGGCACACGTGAGTCCGCCATAACTAAAAGAGTCCATTTCACTGATGATGCACCACTGCGTGTCAGACACCTGAATGGCATTAGAATTTCCATGTAAAGAAAAGATGGAAAATGATCTGCTTCCATTTGTTTTC
>JAINUG010001211.1:0-28257 GCA_029706075.1 Aldrovandia affinis | reverse complement strand
ACACACACACACAGACAGACTGTTTTTGGACACAAAGGAAGAGAGGTGCACTGTTCCCTGATACACTGCCATACAGGGTCAATGCGTGGAGCCGGACGGAGCAAGCTCCTTTTCCGACTCCCGTTCTAAAAATCCGTTTAATATGTAGTCCCCCGATGGGGGACATATCAGATATTAAACTGATAAGAACAGATTTTTTTTTTTTTATTTATTTATTATTCTTAGGCTATACTTACACCCGTGCTTCAACAAACATACAATGCCTACACAGCCCATCCAACACATTCGAACCTCAACTGCGACTCGATGCATCTTCATACTGTCGTCCACTACCCTCCAGTTTCACCCGGAGGGCCGAGGACAACCCTAATGCATTGCAACACAACCCACACACAGTGCATGCAGACACACGAAGGGCATCTAATCCCTCCGCTGCGTCTGCCTGCGTGCCCGTCGCCCCCGACTCCCCGTCCTAAGCCGGAGAGCCGAGGACGACCAGCCCATGCATACATTGCACCCGGCACATCCAACACACGAAGGGCATTTAATCCCTCCGCTGTGTCTTCAAACATGTCGCCCACGATCCTCCGGTTTTACCCAGAGGACCGAGGACGACCCCGTGCAACACTTCCAACACAGGAAGGGCATCTAATCCCCTCGCTGCATCTTTACCTATAGTCGCCTCCGATCCCCCAGGTATTAGACCGAGGGATCAGGGACAACTCACCAACATACACACAACACATCCAATCACACGAAGGGCATCTAATCCCTCCGCTGCTCTCTTCATACACGTCGCCCACGATCCTCCGGTCTTACCCAGAGAACCGAGGACGATCGCTGTGCACATGTCATTCATACTCGTTGCCCCGATCCCCACAAGGGTTTCAAGAGGATCGGGGACAACTAACCCATGCTTACATTACATACTATTACACTTACTTACACTACATACTATGACAAACTAAGAGAATAGGGCTTTTGAAAAAACTAAATTAAATCCCAGTGCTATATACAACACAGTGCATTACATACAACATATTATAATCGTCCATCCCGATCCCTGGTTTCCCAGGGGACCAAGGATGACGCACACAACATTCACACATGTGCTGCCGTCTTCATCAGCCACTCCCACGTATTCCGTCCAAGAACAGAACACATAGGAGTGACCTCCCATCCGGCAACACAACACTCATACAAAAACACATTCACTTCGCTACCGAATCTTCCTCAGCCACCCCTGTGCATTCCGCTCACTTATAACGGAAAACACAGGAGTGACCTCCAATCCGGGACCGCCGCAAGCAGCAGTCACCTGATCTTAGCCAAAAGGCCGAGAAGCGATAACCGCATACTGCCCCCCTCTGGCCGCCGGCCCCCCGGACCCCCAAACCCACAGGGACGGCAGGATGGCCCTGTCGATGGCCCTGTCCCTGTCCCTGTCCCCAGCCACGTTCACTGTCCCCATCCAAGTCAGTGTGTTCCGCCTCCAAGCAGCCACCCATTCACACCTCCACACACAGGGCACACGTGGCTCTGCCATTCCATTCCGTTCCATTCCATTGGCCACCTGTGATGCTGCAGAATTAAAAAGCAACATCAAACACAACATCAAACTCACTCACTCACTCACTCACTCAAACTCACTCACTCACTCACTCACTCACTCACTCACTCAAACTCACTCAAACTCACACACCACACCACACCACACCACACCACACCACACACACACACACACACACACACACACACACACACACACACACACACACACACACACACACACACACACACACACACACACACACAGACAGACAGACTGTTTTTGGACACAAAGGAAGAGAGGTGCACTGTTCCCTGATACACTGCCATACAGGGTCAATGCGTGGAGCGGACGGAGCAAGCTCCTTTTCCGACTCCCCGTTCTAAAAATCCGTTTAATATGTAGTCCCCGATGGGGGACATATCAGATATTAAACTGATAAGAACAGATTTTTTTTTTTTTTTTTTTTTTTTGGTTTTTCCTCCATCTTAGGCTATAATTACACCAGTGCTCTAACAAACATACAATGCCTACACAGCCCATCCAACACATTCGAGCCTCGACAGCGACTCGATGCATCTTCATACTGTCGTCCACTACCCTCCAGTTTCACCCGGAGGGCAGAGGACGACCCTAATGCATTGCAACACAACCCACACATAGTGCATGCAGACACACGAAGGGCATCTAATCCCTCCGCTGCGTCCGCATGCGTACCCGTCGCCCACAACTCCCCGGCCTAGTCCGGGGAACCGAGGACGACCAGCCCATGCACACATTGCACCCGGCACATCCAACACACGAAGGGCATCTAATCCCTCCGCTGCGTCTTCAAACATGTCGCCCACGATCCCCAGGTTTTACCCTGAGGACCGAGGACGACCTCGTGCAACACTTTCAACACAGGAAGGGCATCTAATCCCCTCGCATCATTCACCTATAGTGCCCCGATCCCCCAGGTATTAGACCGAGGGATCAGGGACAACTCACCAACATACACACAACACATCCAATCACACGAAGGGCATCTAATCCCTCCGCTGCTCTCTCTTCATACGTCGCCCACGATCCTCCGGTCTTACCCAGAGAACCGAGGACGATCGCTGTGCACATGTCATTCATACTCGTTGCCCCGATCCCCAATTGTGGACAGAGGATCGGGGACAACTAACCCATGCTTTTACATCCATAACATTAAATATTTACACTACATACTTATACATATACAATTTCGGAGGGTTGCTATTAAATTTAAACCCAGTGCTATATACAACACAGTGTGTAACTAAATGAAAAGTCAGGCAATTAACACTTAACATACCACATAGTATTAGCGTCCATCCCCGATCCTCCGGTTTCCCGGGGGACCAAGGATGACGCACACAACATTCACACACGTGCTGCCGAGTCTTCATCAGCCACTCCTACATATTCCGTCCAGAGACAGAACATGCAGGAGTGACCTCCCATCCGACAGCACAACATTCATACAATACACATTCATTTCGCTACCGGATCTTCCTCAGCCACCCCTGTGCATTCCGCCCACTTAAAACGGAATACACAGGAGTGACCTCCATCCGGGACCGCCGCACAGCAGCAGCAGTCACCTGATCTTAGCCAAAAGGCGAGCGATAACCGCATACTGCCCCCTCTGGCCGCCGGCCCCCGGACCCCAAACCCACAGGGACGGCAGGATGGCCCTGTCGATGGCCCTGTCCCTGTCCCTGTCCCCAGCCACGTTCACTGTCCCCATCCAAGTCAGTGTGTTCCGCCTCCAAGCAGCCACCCATTCACACCTCCACACACAGGGCACACGTGGCTCTGCCATTCCATTCCGTTCCATTCCATTGGCCACCTGTGATGCTGCAGAATTAAAAAGCAACATCAAACACAACATCAAACTCACTCACTCACTCACTCACTCACTCAAACTCACTCACTCACTCACTCACTCACTCACTCACTCAAACTCACTCAAACTCACACTCACTCACACACCACACTCACCACACTCACCACACACCACACCACACACACACACACACACACACACACACACACACACACACACACACACACACACACACACACACACACACACACACACACACACACAGACTGTTTTGGACACAAAGGAAGAGAGGTGCACTGTTCCCTGATACACTGCCATACAGGGTCAATGCGTGGAGCGGACGGAGCAAGCTCCTTTTCCGACTCCCGTTCTAAAAATCCGTTTAATATGTAGTCCCCGATGGGGGGACATATCAGATATTAAACTGATAAGAACAGATTTTTTTATTTTTTATATTTTTTATTATAAAACTTAAATTTTACATTTTTCGTTCATTCAATGAACCCATCAAACAATATACATTTTCCACTAAACAAACCACAAAAAACCCAAAAAAGAACCTTAAACTTTAAGCAAAATCATAAAACAACCAATGTCAAATATTTTCTGACACAACACGACAACAAACAAAAAACCAACTCCCAACCTATCTGAATAGTCGAGTGCGTACAACATATCACATATATTAAACTTTAAAGAAAGGTAATGTAATAGGAAAAGGATAAGAAAAAGAAAAGGATAAGGAAAAGAAAAGGAAAACCGAAAAAGAACAAAACCCTTAAATCAACCCACTAAAACCCCCCCACCGTTCTAACACCCAGTTCCGGCCGTGCACCGTCCTATCCATCCGGATCCGCTCTACCACCCTCCCGCGGAACCGGTAGAACAGGTGCGACGGCGTCAACACGTTCACCCTTTTTCCCACAACAAAAGCCCTATCCTCCCAGAGTGCCCACTTCGCGTACCCCAACACGTCCCAGAGGACACCCGAGGTCACTGACGGCAGTAACCCCAGGCCGCGCCGGTAGACCACCCCATCCCGCGACAGCACGTGGCCAGGCCCGACCCTCCGCAGGAGACCCCGGACCAAGGTCCAGAACTCCCCCGCGAAAGGACAGTCCCAGAAAACGTGAGACACCGTTTCCGGTGCCCCACACCCTCTGGGACACAAGGGGCTGGCAGCGCATCCGTGCCGGTGCAGGATCTCCCGCACCGGCAGACGGCCCAGAGCGCATCGCCATTGCAGGTCACGCACGGCACCCGGCGCCCCGCCGCCGCACACCCTACTCCAGACCACCCCTGCGGGTACTCCGGACGGGGTCACGACCTGCCGAGACGCCAGCCTGGCGTACAGGGCCCTGTGGTCAGTGGCCTCCTCCCGCGTAACGGGCGAAGGACACTGGCGCAGGAACCGTAGAACTGACCTATAACCCGGGGACGGAGTCTCCGAACGTGGCACCACGTGAGAGAGCGCCACCAGGTGCCTAAAGAACCCCGCCAGGTAAAACCTGGCGAAGTAATAGCACCCGTGGCGCCCTCTCTCGGAAAAATCCTACTCGCGAAACAGGCGTGCAGCACATCCAATTTCAACGGGATCCTGGGGACGCCCCGCCCCCCCCCAGACACCGGCATGTACATTAGCTCCCGGCTCACGTACTCATACCTACCGCCCCACAAGAACCGGAAAACCAGCCTCGTGAGGGCAAGCTTGGTACGAGCAGGGACCGGAAACACGTACGCCAGGTGAATAAGGAGCGGCAGAAGCACTGACCGCACCACCACGACCCTGCCAGTCAGTGACAGCTGACGGCGGGTCCAGACTCCCAGTCTGGTGCGCACCAGGTTGAGCCTGGCCTCCCAGTTCAAAGCCGCTGTCGCGAGCAAAGAACCGGACGCCCAAGATCTTAAGCCCACCGGTGCACACACTAAACCCACCGCCACTTCTGTCGTCCCTCCAGCAGCCGCAGTACAGCACCGAGGACTTGGCAAGGTTCACCTTCGAGCCTGTACCAGCCCCAAAGAGGTCGGTCAGAGCCCGAATCCGACCCAGCGGCGTGCGGACGACACAAACATAGTTGTGTCATCAGCGTACTGCTGAATCTTCAGAACCTCGCCGGACGCCCCGGCAGCCGCACCCGCCGTCGACGCCCGGGTCCCGACGCACCAGCTCAGCGAAGGGCTCCATGAACAAGACGTAGAGCAGAGGAGAGAGCGGACATCCCTGCCACCCCCCCAACTGCTCCACCGGCCCGCTCAGGAACCCATTCACCCGTACGCAGCTGTACACATCCGCGTACAGCGTGCGCACCCAGCCAATGAACCGGGCCCGAACCCCATCCGCTTCAGGACCCCATGCAGGAACCCGTGCTGGACCCGGTCGAAGGCCTTCTCCTGATCAATACTGACCAGGCCCAAAGGCAGATGTCTCTCATCGACCCAGTCCAACACATCCCGCAGGAGGACCAGGTTCCAGGCGCAGCTGCGCCCGGGAACCCCACAGGTCTGGTCCCGACTCACCAGCGCCCCCATCACCCGCCGCAGGCGGATCACAAGCACTTTCGCAAGTACCTTATAATCCACCGTTAGCAGAGTCAGCGGACGCCAGTTCGCCAGGTCAGTCCTGTCGCCCCCCTTGAAGAGGAGCGCCAACACCCCCTTCCGCATGGAGGCTGACAAGGACCCCCTTTGCAGGAGGGCCCTGTAAACCTCCAGCAGGTCGGGCCCAATGAGCTCCCAAAAGGCGTTGTAAAACTCCTTAGGTAACCCATCGTGCCCGGGCGACCGCCCGTCCCGTAGGGACAGCAGCGCCTCCCTCACTTCTTCCAGTGACACGTCCGCCTCCATAGACTGCGCCTCCTCGCTCTCCAGCCGAGCCGAGACACAATCCAGGAGGGCAGCCTCCGCCACCGGATCACAGGCCCGCCTGCTGAAGAGCTCAGCATAGTAGGCCTCTGCCACTGCCAACATCGCCGAGCCCTCAGCCACGGTTCCATCGGGCCGCTTTAGACCCGCAAAGGCAGGTGCGCTCCGCCGCGCCCTGGCGGCCTGAAAGAAGTAGGCGGAGGGCTTCTCACCCTCCTCCAACTCCCTCAGCCGGGCCTGGAAGGCCAGGGCCTTCGCCCTCGCCTCCAACAGCCCCGGGCCGTCCTTTCACCCCCTCGTAGGGCCCAGTCAACGTGCTCGCCACGGTTGAAGCAGCCATGGAGATAAGACAGGTCAGCCGAAACCTTGGCCACCCCTGCCCTATCCCTCCGCGCGCGCGCGCCGCAAACCGCCGGCAGAATTTTGCGAGACGGCACTTAGCCGCCTCCCACCACTCTACCACTGATGCATACATTGGCCTCATAGCCCGTGCCGACCTATAAAAGGACGTGAAGACCGCCTTAAAGGCCTCGGCTTCCAGCAGCAGGGTGTTAAGCCGCCAGAAGCCTGACCCCCACTTCGGCCCGTCCGTGGGCAGAGAGACCTGTAGCATGTCGTGGTCCGACGCCCACGAGGGAAGAAGAACACACTTCATACCACATATCCCCCCTCCCACGAAAATGTAGTCCAGGCGGCTCGCGAACCCCCTGGAGTTACGCCACGTGTAACCAGCGTCCCGCGGGTGCACCGTCCGGAACGCATCGGTTAACCCAAAGTCTCCCACCACCCCTTCTAAAGCCCTTGCGGAGTAATCCACCCCTCCCTCTCCCGCCCGAGCCCCCCCTCTCCCCACATCCAAACATATATTGAAATCCCCACCCAGGATGAGGGACCGCGAGGTCGAGAGGCACCCGGGGAGCTCCCGGATGACCTCCAGCCTGCGACCCCCCTGGGCGGGGGCATAAACATTAATAATTCTGTATTTCACTAACATAAAGGTAAAATCAACAAAAATCACCCTACCTGCAATAAAACCCACCACCTCTTCAATAACAAAAGAAAAACCCCTAAACAAAATCCCCACGCCATCTGAGTGGACCCCCCCCACCGACCACCCAGATGGCCCCCACACCCATTCCCGTGTGAAGGCGGACACGTCCTCCTCATCTCTCAAATGGACCTCCTGCAGGAGGAACACGTCCCCCTGCATGGAGGAGAGCGAGGAGAACAGTGCCGCCCTCTTAACTGGGTCCCGAAGGCCCCGTGCATTTAAAGGTAATTACAGTGAAAAAGATCAAATTAAATACTTTACTTATAATACAATACACACTCAAAAAACAAACAACCCAAAAAACAAACTAGTGTCCCAATAACCCGCATCAGTTCCCTCCCCCACCAGTCCGGATGGTGTTGGTGGGATCTCGGAGACCATACCCTCAGCCTGGTCTCCCAGCTTAGACTCAAAACCCAACATAGTAGAAAGAAATGTTCCACCGGAGTCCTCGGAGACAGTGTCTCCGTCTCCGTCTCCGTCTCGAATCCATCCCGCTTTCACTTGAAAGCACGCCGTATCTGTTCCCCAGTTTCAAATCGGCTTTGGGGTTTCTTCCCTCCTCCTCGGCCAGCCCTCGCCGGGTGAAGAACCCCGCTCCCTCCTTGTTCCCACGTGCTCCGGAGGCATCACGTAACCATCCTCCCCCTCAGGGCCCAGGAGAATCCCCCCTGCCTCTCCGGGCTCAGAGTCAATAGGCTCCAGCGACATCGCCGCCTGAGCTACCACCTCCACCGCCCCGTCGCCGTCCGCTGAGCTGGGACCTGGAGCGGGAGGGACTGGGACCACTAAGGGCCTGACCCTCTCGGGTTCCCGACACTTTTGCCGGGCTGAGTGATGCAGAAACCGGGGGAGTTTTCTGGGATGAGGAAGGGGGGACAGGGACTGGGGCCGGGGCAGGGGCAGGGGCAGGGGCAAGGGCAGGGACAGGGGCAAGGCCGGAGCAGGGCGTGTTTCGGTTCCCTCCCCTGCTATCTGGCCAGGATCAGGATCCAGGTCGTCGGCTGCAGCCCTCCTGGGCCCTGGAGCACTCCTGGGGTCGCCTCCGGGATCTTTCTCTTTCGCACCGGCTGGCGCCGGCGCTGCCACCACCGTGCCACCAGAGGGCAGCACCTCCCGGGAGGCCCCAAGGAAGGCACGACCTCCTGCCCCTCACCCACCCGGAAGAGCTCCGCATAGGAGTGCTTCCTGTCCGGGCAGGCTCGAAACATATGGTCGGCCTTCCCACACAGACTGCATGACCTTGGAACCTTGCAGTCTTTTGCCTCATGGTCATGTGCAAGGCAAAACCTGCATTTGCTGGCCTGACACACACCTCTTTGCTGTGCCCGATCCCTCCACACCTCCTGCAGTATATCGGCTGCCCAGGGTAATATAGGTAGCCCCTGTCTGCCCCTATGGAAAAACTTCCCGGAGGGTGAACCAAACCACCCCCGCTCGTCTTTTTTCAATTTCACAATAAACCGGCACCTGCCGTTCCAAAAACCAAACTGGTCCAGTACCTTGGACCCCTCCTTAACCTCCGAACAAAAACGTCTCAAAAAACAATAATGTCCATGTCCGGTACAAAGGGGTTGTACATGTGGACTGTGAGAGGGCGTTGGACCTGGGAACAGAGTAGCTCCACTCTGATCCCCTCCATTGCTGTTGCCCTCTCACAGCCCTTGCTTTTATTGTAACATAAAACACTCGCGGCTTCAGAAAAAAAGTTAAATCAAAAAAACCACGGTTGGAAAAATCTTGCAAACAATAAACTGAATCTTTATCCAATGAAAGTAAATCCTTAACTATTTTTTAACAAAAAACTCAAGCGTAAAAAACTTACACTTCTCAGTATTTGCCTGGAACCTCACAGTGTTCTTAAGCCGCGCCCCTGTGGCCGGCAAAGCTCCTGTAATTGGAGTAGACATCCTTCTTCTCAGTCACTTGATCTTAGCCAAAAGTTGAGAAGCGATAACCGCATACTGCCCCCTCTGGCGCCGGCCCCCGGACCCCCAAACCCACAGGGACGGCAGGATGGCCCTGTCGATGGCCCTGTCCCTGTCCCTGTCCCCAGCCACGTTCACTGTCCCCATCCAAGTCAGTGTGTTCCGCCTCCAAGCAGCCACCCATTCACACCTCCACACACAGGGCACACGTGGCTCTGCCATTCCATTCCGTTCCATTCCATTGGCCACCTGTGATGCTGCAGAATTAAAAAGCAACATCAAACACAACATCAAACTCACTCACTCAAACTCACTCACTCACTCACTCACTCACTCACTCACTCACTCACTCACTCACTCACTCAAACTCACTCACTCACTCACTCACTCACTCACTCACTCACTCACTCACTCACTCACACACACACACACACACACACACACACACACACACACCACACACACACACACACACACACACACACACACACACACACACACACACACACACACACACACACACACACACACACACACACACACACACACACAGACTGTTTTTGGACACAAAGGAAGAGAGGTGCACTGTTCCCTGATACACTGCCATACAGGGTCAATGCGTGGAGCGGACGGAGCAAGCTCCTTTTCCGACTCCCGTTCTAAAAATCCGTTTAATATGTAGTCCCCGATGGGGGACATATCAGATATTAAACTGATAAGAACAGATTTTTTTTTTTCCTATTTATTTTATTAAAAATTAGTTTCACAATACAAAGCTTTACAAAATCAAGACCATAACATTTCAAATCAAAATCATATCATTTATGCATTACATAAGGGCATAAAATAATACCTCATAAGTGAAATAAATCAACTCAAGATAGTCCAAACAAACTTGTGCATAAAGGAAATCTCTCATATTTTATAGCAAACCATGAAAATGAAAATAAAGTCTGAGCTTCGGTCCAAAATTTATTAAATTTGCTCAAAGAAAAAAAAAACGTTAAAAGAAACCACAATAAACAAACACAGACCATTTATTTCAAACACAACTCCAAATTAGTTTCAAAGAAAACACAAAAAGGTTTTATTAGAAATATACACAAAATATAAAACAAAAACATAAAACATAAAATATAAGGGAAAGAAACCAACACAGAACACAGACAGACAAAACCTCCAGATAAGACTAACAGACAAAAACACAAGACCCTCTTTAGAGGGCATTTCCCCCCCCCAAGTCCCCCAAGTCCCCCGCTTCAGGCGTTTTCAGGATGTCTCCCAAGCTCTCCGCAAGGCCATCAGGGACCCAATCCGGGTAAGGGAGCGGGGAGACTAGCTCCAAGTCCATGCCAGTACAAAAGTTCCCCCCCTCCTCAGGCCCCGCCAGCACCTGGAAGGGGTTAGGATCGAGTGGGATCGAGGGGGCCTCCTTGCGACCCCTAGCCTCCTCATGCTCCCCGGACAGCGCCCTCTTCCTCACCGGCTTGGTCACCCAGCCGGCCTCTCCAGCACCCTCAGGCTCCATAGAGTCCCCCCACTCCTGTGGGGTTGCCCCTGCCTCCAGGGGGTTGGACAGGGACTCCACTCCGGACTCCTCTCCGGAGTCCTCTGATTCAGGAACCTGCCGGGGGGGGTACAGCCCATAAGACGTCCCCTCCGGAGCTGTCGCCTCCACTCCAACGGATCTGCTCTCCTCACGTGCCCCCACCTGTGGGGGTTCTGAAGCGGAAGCTTGAGGGGGGAGACGCGCCCTCCCTCGCCCGAACATGAACGGACCGGATTGTCCATCAAGCGCCGCCCAGCCCAGGTCCGGAGCCGTAGACGGTCCTTCGACTGGAGCAAGACCCTTGTCAGGAGCGGGAGCAGGAGCCTGTGCAGAAACAGGAAAACATACGGCGCAGAGACAGCGCGGGGGAGCGGGAGCCTGAAGCCGGGACGGTTTCAGGGGCTCATTGTCTTGGTCTTGGATCGCTGGGGCTCATTACCTACATGTGCAACAAGCTTCTTGGAATTCCACTTGGCAAAAATGGCATCCCGCTCCTTCTCGGACATGGATGTCAGTATAGGAACGGACCCGGGCGCTGGAAAAGATCTAATGGTGGAGGGGGTGGAAGGGGTGCAAACAGAGGGGTAGTGGGGAAGCGATGGGGAGGCTGAGAGGGTAGTGCTGGATGGAGTGGAGGGGGTGGTGGGGGGAGAGGAATGGATAGTGATGGGGGAGGAGGGGAGAACAGCACATGGAAGCGACACACAAACTGAGGCTGATGACTGAGCCACAACTGCAGGCGTGCCTGGAGCGGAGGACCGAGCTGCTATAAGAGCTAACCCGGGACCTAAAGCCCGACCCAGGAGCAACATCCGCCCCTGGTTTTACACCCGGGGCTGGCACAGCCACTACCACCTCCGGGCCACCAGAGGGCGCTGCACCCCCAGGAGGCACCAGTCGGCCGACCTCCTGACGGCCACCTGAGGGCTCTTCACCCCCAGGAGGCACCAGGTGCTCGACCGCATGGTCGTTAGGAGCCTGATCCTGAGCAAACAATTCAGCGAAGCTTTTGTTTCAAAGGACAGGCCCTGAAAAGGTGTCCTTCCGCTCCGCACAGACTGCAAAGTTTAGGAGCTTTGCAATCCATACTCACATGCTCAGCCGATGCGCAATATCTGCATCGAGTCATGTCGGCCTGGCACACCTCTTTGGAATGCCCGGTCCGACTACACTTCCTGCAGTACATTGGCTGCCCAGGGTAGTACAAGAACCCCTTGTCACTTCCAATGGAGAAGCTCCCGGGGGTAGGTATAGTTAATCCCCTCCCCAGGGTTTCGCCGGAAGCGGACGAGAAACGCCGCTTCCGTTCCAAAACCCAAACTTGTTCAGGAGCTTCTCCCTGTTTGCTTCACCACCTTCTCAACATATTTGCTTAAAAACACAAAATGTCTTGATCCGTGACGAAAAGGGTTATACATATGCACAGTCAGCGGTCTGAAACCCTGTGCATGGAGAAGCTCTACTCGAACTCCCTCAAACACAGGGTCATCCCGCTTGACCTTGCACAAATCAAAGCATGCAAGCACCGCAGTCTCAGAGAAAACGTCAAATCAACACACCCCTGTGATGATATGAAATCCTGCATGCAATAAATTTCCTTAATTTCAAGTTTTAACGTGCCCTTCACTATTTTATTACAAAAGAACTCCAAAGTGAATCTCTTCCTTACCTCCAAGTCCGTTCCTGCAGCAAACCGCACTGTGTTTTCATCCGCGCCCGGAAGGCCGGCAATCCACCATCTAATGATGTGGCCATCGTCTCTCCCCTCTTGATCTTAGCCAAAAGGCCGGCGATAACCGCATACTGCCCCCTCTGGCCGCCGGCCCCCGGCCCCAAACCCACAGGGACGGCAGGATGGCCCTGTCGATGGCCCTGTCCCTGTCCCTGTCCCCAGCCACGTTCACTGTCCCCATCCAAGTCAGTGTGTTCCGCCTCAAAGCAGCCACCCATTCACACCTCCACACACAGGGCACACGTGGCTCTGCCATTCCATTCCGTTCCATTCCATTGGCCACCTGTGATGCTGCAGAATTAAAAAGCAACATCAAACACATCAAACTCACTCACTCAAACTCACTCACTCACTCACTCACTCACTCAAACTCACACTCACTCACTCACACTCACTCACTCACTCACTCACACACTCACACACACCACACACACACACACACACACACACACACACACACACACACACACACACACACACACACACACACACACACACACACACACACACAGACTGTTTTTGGACACAAAGGAAGAGAGGTGCACTGTTCCCTGATACACTGCCATACAGGGTCAATGCGTGGAGCGGACGGAGCAAGCTCCTTTTCCGACTCCCCGTTCTAAAAATCCGTTTAATATGTAGTCCCCCGATGGGGGACATATCAGATATTAAACTGATAAGAACAGATTTTTTTTTTCTATTTATTTTATTAAAAAATTAGTTTCACAATACAAAACTTTACAAATCAAGACCATCACATTTCAAATCAAAATCATATCATTTATGCATTACATAAGGGCATAAAATAATACCTCACGTAAGTGAAATAAATCAACTCAAGATAGTCCAAACAAACTTGTGCATAAAAGGAAATCTCACATTTTATAGCACACCATGAAAATGAAAATAAAGTCTGAGCTTCGGTCCAAAATTTATTAAGTAAGCTCAAAGAAAAGAAAACGTTACAGGAACCACAATATACCAAACACAGACCATTTATGTCAAACACAACTCCAAATTAGTTTCAAAGAAAACCACAAAAAAGGTTTTATTAGAAATATACACAAAATACAAAACATAAAACATAAAACATAAGGAGTAAGGGAAAGAAACCAACACAGAACACAGACGAACAAAACCTCCAGATAAGACTAACAGACAAAAACACAAGACCCTCTTTAGAGGGCATTTCCCCCCCCCAAGTCCCCCAAGTCCCCCGCTTCAGGCGTTTTCAGGATGTCTCCCAAGCTCTCCGCAAGGCCATCAGGGACCCAATCCGGGTAAGGGAGCGGGGAGACTAGCTCCAAGTCCATGCCAGTACAAAAGTTCCCCCTCCTCAGGCCCCGCAGGCCCCTGGAAGGGGTTAGGACCTGGAATCGAGGGGGCCTTAGGATCGAGGGATGCTCCCCGGCGCCCTCTTCCTCACCGCGACCCCAGCCGGCCTCTCCAGCACCCTCAGGCTCCATAGAGTCCCCCCACTCCTGTGGGGTTCCCCTCACCGGGGGTTGGACAGGGACACCCACTCCTCCGGTCCTCTCCAGCCCACGTCCCCTCCGGGCTGGCTCCCACTCCAACGATCTGTCCCCCGTGCCCCCACCTGTGGGGGTTCTGGGGTTTGAGGGGGAGACCCCTCCTCCATGGGGTTGGACAAGGCCTCAGCCCAGGTCCGGAGCTGGAGCAAGACCCTTCACTGGAGCAAGACCCCTGTCAGGAGCGGGAGCAGGAGCCTGTGCAGAAACAGGGAAAACATACGGCGCAGAGACAGCGCGGGGAGCGGGAGCCTGAAGCCGGGACGGTTTCAGGGGGCTCATTGTCTTGGTCTTGGATCGCTGGGGCTCATTACCTACATGTGCAACAAGCTTCTTGGAATTCCACTTGGCAAAAATGGCATCCCGCTCCTTCTCGGACATGGATGTCAGTATAGGAACGGACCCGGGCGCTGGAAAAGATCTAATGGTGGAGGGGGTGGAAGGGGTGCAAACAGAGGGGGTAGTGGGGGAAGCGATGGGGGAGGCTGAGAGGGTAGTGCTGGATGGAGTGGAGGGGGTGGTGGGGGGAGAGGAATGGATAGTGATGGGGGAGGAGGGGAGAACAGCACATGGAAGCGACACACAAACTGAGGCTGATGACTGAGCCACAACTGCAGGCGTGCCTGGAGCGGAGGACCGAGCTGCTATAAGAGCTAACCCGGGACCTAAAGCCGACCCAGGAGCAACATCCGCCCCTGGTTTTACACCCGGGGCTGGCACAGCCACTACCACCTCCGGGCCACCAGAGGGCGCTGCACCCCCAGGAGGCACCAGTCGGCCGACCTCCTGACGGCCACCTGAGGGCTCTTCACCCCCAGGAGGCACCAGGTGCTCGACCGCATGGTCGTTAGGAGCCTGATCCTGAGCAAACAATTCAGCGAAGCTTTTTTGTTTCAAAGGACAGGCCCTGAAAAGGTGTCCTTCCGCTCCGCACAGACTGCAAAGTTTAGGAGCTTTGCAATCCATACTCACATGCTCAGCCGATGCGCAATATCTGCATCGAGTCATGTCGGCCTGGCACACCTCTTTGGAATGCCCGGTCCGACTACACTTCCTGCAGTACATTGGCTGCCCAGGGTAGTACAAGAACCCCTTGTCACTTCCAATGGAGAAGCTCCCGGGGGGGTAGGTATAGTTAATCCCCTCCCCAGGGCTTCGCCGGAAGCGGACGAGGAAACGCCGCTTCCCGTTCCAAAACCCAAACTTGTTCAGGAGCTTCTCCCTGTTTGCTTCACCACCTTCTCAACATATTTGCTTAAAAAACACAAAATGTCTTGATCCGTGACGAAAGGGTTATACATATGCACAGTCAGCGGTCTGAAACCCTGTGCATGGAGAAGCTCTACTCGAACTCCCTCAAACACAGGGTCATCCCGCTTGACCTTGCACAAATCAAAGCATGCAAGCACCGCAGTCTCCAGAGAAAAAACGTCAAATCAACACACCCCTGTGATGATATGAAATCCTGCATGCAATAAATTTCCTTAATTTCAAGTTTTAACGTGCCCTTCACTATTTTATTACAAAAGAACTCCAAAGTGAATCTCTTCCTTACCTCCAAGTCCGTTCCTGCAGCAAACCGCACTGTGTTTTTCATCCGCGCCCGGAAGGCCGGCAATCCACCATCTAATGATGTGGCCATCGTCTCTCCCCTCTTGATCTTAGCCAAAAGGCCGAGAAGCGATAACCGCATACTGCCCCCCTCTGGCCGCCGGCCCCCCGGCCCCCCAAACCCACAGGGACGGCAGGATGGCCCTGTCGATGGCCCTGTCCCTGTCCCTGTCCCCAGCCACGTTCACTGTCCCCATCCAAGTCAGTGTGTTCCGCCTCCAAGCAGCCACCCATTCACACCTCCACACACAGGGCACACGTGGCTCTGCCATTCCATTCCGTTCCATTCCATTGGCCACCTGTGATGCTGCAGAATTAAAAAGCAACATCAAACACAACATCAAACTCACTCACTCAAACTCACTCACTCACTCTCACTCACTCACTCACTCACTCACTCACTCACCACTCACACACCACACACACACCACACACACCACACACACACACACACACACACACACACACACACACACACACACACACACACACACACACACACACACACACACACACACACACACACACACACACAGACTGTTTTTGGACACAAAGGAAGAGAGGTGCACTGTTCCCTGATACACTGCCATACAGGGTCAATGCGTGGAGCGGACGGAGCAAGCTCCTTTTCCGACTCCCCGTTCTAAAAATCCGTTTAATATGTAGTCCCCCGATGGGGGACATATCAGATATTAAACTGATAAGAACAGATACTACACTTGATCTTAGCCAAAAGGCCGAGAAGCGATAACCGCATACTGCCCCCCTCTGGCCGCCGGCCCCCGGGCCCCCCAAACCCACAGGGACGGCAGGATGGCCCTGTCGATGGCCCTGTCCCTGTCCCTGTCCCCAGCCACGTTCACTGTCCCCATCCAAGTCAGTGTGTTCCGCCTCCAAGCAGCCACCCATTCACACCTCCACACACAGGGCACACGTGGCTCTGCCATTCCATTCCGTTCCATTCCATTGGCCACCTGTGATGCTGCAGAATTAAAAAGCAACATCAAACACAACATCAAACTCACTCACTCAAACTCACTCACTCACTCACTCACTCACTCACTCACTCACTCACACTCACTCACTCACTCACACACACACACCACACACACACCACACCACACCACACACACACACACACACACACACACACACACACACACACACACACACACACACACACACACACACACACACACACACACAGACTGTTTTTGGACACAAAGGAAGAGAGGTGCACTGTTCCCTGATACACTGCCATACAGGGTCAATGCGTGGAGCGGACGGAGCAAGCTCCTTTTCCGACTCCCGTTCTAAAAATCCGTTTAATATGTAGTCCCCGATGGGGGACATATCAGATATTAAACTGATAAGAACAGATTTTTTTTTTTATATTTTTATTAATAAAGCCATAACATGATACATTTCATATTCAAGACTTAACAAAAAATAATTCGAACTAAGCACATAAACCAGTAATTCGAACTAAGGCAACATTTTCCAAATACACAACCAATAACCATTGCATCTCAAACCAAACAGAAGGCCATACAGACATAAAACTAAATCACGGAACAAGCCATCATTTAAATTTCCAAAACATGACGACATTTACAAGACTTCATACGAACCATAATACATAATGGATAAGCAAATTAAGCAGACATGACGTTTTTATTAAATTTCTCGCAGATTCAAGACTTAACAAAAAAATAATTCGAACTAAGCACATAAACCAGTAATTCGAACTAAAGCAACATTTTCCAAATACACAACCAATAACCATTGCATCTCAAACCAAACAGAAGGCCATACAGACATAAAACTAAATCACGGAACAAGCCATCATTTAAATTTCCAAAACATGACGACATTTACAAGACTTCATACGAACCATAATACATAATGGATAAGCAAATTAAGCAGACATGACGTTTTTATTAAATTTCTCGCAGCTTCAAACAACTCCTTATCTTTATAAGGGAGAAACACACAATAAAGAAAACACCACACAAAACAAAGCAAAAAATAGCAAAAACAAAAAAACCAAAAACAAAAAACAAAAACAACTAAGGATAACAACACAGAACGCTCAAACTGAAAAGTCTTCTAATGGGCCCCTGCCCCCCCCACGTCCCCCACGCCATGCGGCGTCTGGTCCATGTCCACAGCCTCCAGAATGTTCTCCGTGGCCCAACTGTCCGGGAAAGGAAGCGGGGACTCCAGGCTCAGGTCCATGTCCGTGCAAAACTCTGCCCCCTCCTCGGACCCCGCCAGCGCCCCGTAGCGGTTGTCTAGCGGGGATCGAGGGGCCTCCTTGTGGCCCCTGCCCTCCTGGTGTTCTCCGGAGAGGGGCCTCTTCCGCACGGCCTTTGTGTTCCAGCCCTCAGCTCCGTCTCCCGGGTCTTTGGTGTCTCCCCAGTCCTTTGATGTCTCCGGGTCCGGCACAGTAACTGGGGGCACCCCCACCAGGGGGGAATTCACAGCAAGAACTGGAGGGGGGGCGCGTGCCCTCCCTCGCCCAAACAAGGACTGCCCAGCGGGCGCAGCTGGAGCGGCTTGGCCAGGAGCTGGGGCTGGTGCCTGAACTGGGCCCGTAGCTGAACCTGGCCTCGGGACAGGAGCAGCGGCAGGAGCAGGACCAGGAACCTGGGAGGGAGAAGAGGCAGGGACAGGGAGAGGGACAGGAACAGGAACCTGGGCAGCGGCAGGAACCGGGGCAGGAACAGGAGCCCGGTCCGGGACAAGGACCGAGGCGGGGGCCAGAACCGGGGCAGGAGCAGGAGCAGGAGCCCGGGTGGGCACAGGGGCAAGTGCACGGGCAGCTACAGCGGCAATAGTCTGGGCAGGTGCCCGGCCATTCCTCTGCTATCTTTGTCTTTGCCCCGAGTGGGGATACCAGCCTGGTCGGGCGCGGAACGGGATGCGGGAGCGGACTCAGAGGCTTGAAGAGGTGTGGTAGTGATGGGAATAACAACTGAAGTAGTGATAGGGAGGATAGTGGGGGGAGTGGTGGGAAGTGAGGAGGGGGTGGTGGTAGGAGAGGAAGTGAGGTGGGTGGGAGGTGAAGAAGGGGCAGGCTTTGGAACTGGGATCTGAGCCGACGCTGGAGCCAAAAATAACTCCAGCAGCAGACGTGCCCGGAGCGGAGGCCGGACAGCTTTAAGAGCTAGCCCAGGACCTGGATCCGCCTCAGGAGTAACATCCGTCCCTGGGTTTGCACCCGGGGTCAGCGCTGCCACCACCACCCCCGAGCCACCAGAGGGCGATGCACCCCCAGGAGCCACCAGGTGGCCGACCGCATGGTCGTCAGAGCTCTGTCCTCCACCAAACAATTCAGCGAATGTTTTCTTTCGCAGAGGACAGGCTCTGAACAAATGCCCCTCCAACCCACACAGGCTGCATTTCTTAGGGGCCTGACAGTCCCGGCTAGTATGGTCAGCCGAAGCACAAAAGCGGCATTTGGCCAAAACTTCCGGGCATATCTCTCTCATGTGCCCTTCCTTATTGCACCTCCTGCAGTAGTCCGGCTGACCCGGGAACAGTAGGTACCCCTTGTCAACCCCGATAGCAAAGCTCCTCGGCGGGTAGGTAAAGCCATGCCCGCGGGGATACGTCTTAAACCGGACCATATAGGACCTTTTCCCATTCCAATAACCATGCTTGTTCAAAAGTTTTTTCCCATTCTTCACCTCTAAACAATACCTACTTAAAAAAACCATCAAATCAGACTCCGAAACGAAAGGGTTATACATGTGAATCATCAAAGACCTCACCTCCGGACCGTCAAGGAGCTCGGTATGAACTCCCTTCAAGGACGGATGGTCAGAAACCTTTGACATGAGGTTAGCCATCCATATAGCGTCCCGTTATAGTGAAAACTTAAATCTATGAAGCCCTGTGCCGTGAAATCCTGCACGCATAAGACACTTTATCCTGTGGTATTTTACTCCTCTTCCTTATCACCTCTATTACAAAAAAATCGAGTGTAAACCTCTGTCTTACCTCCTTGTCCTTTCCCATGAAGAAACGCACCGTATTCTTAATCCGCGCCCATTTGGCCGGTAGTCCTCCACCTGAAAGTGAGGCAGTCATCATCAACTCAGGTTTTTGATCTTAGCCAAAAGCCGAGAAGCGATAACCGCATACTGCCCCCCTCTGGCCGCCGGCCCCCCGGCCCCCCAAACCCACAGGGACGGCAGGATGGCCCTGTCGATGGCCCTGTCCCTGTCCCTGTCCCCAGCCACGTTCACTGTCCCCATCCAAGTCAGTGTGTTCCGCCTCCAAGCAGCCACCCATTCACACCTCCACACACAGGGCACACGTGGCTCTGCCATTCCATTCCGTTCCATTCCATTGGCCACCTGTGATGCTGCAGAATTAAAAAGCAACATCAAACACAACATCAAACTCACTCACTCAAACTCACTCACTCACTCACTCACTCACTCACTCACTCAAACTCACTCACTCACCACACCACACCACACCACACACACACACACACACACACCACACCACACACACACACACACACACACACACACACACACACACACACACACACACACACACACACACACACACAGACAGACTGTTTTTGGACACAAAGGAAGAGAGGTGCACTGTTCCCTGATACACTGCCATACAGGGTCAATGCGTGGAGCGGACGGAGCAAGCTCCTTTTCCGACTCCCGTTCTAAAAATCTGTTTAATATGTAGTCCCCGATGGGGACATATCAGATATTAAACTGATAAGAACAGATTTTTTTTTTTTTTTAATTTATTTATTATTCTTAGGCTATACTTACACCCGTGCTTCAACAAACATACAATGCCTACACAGCCCATCCAACACATTCGAACCTCAACTGCGACTCGATGCATCTTCATACTGTCGTCCACTACCCTCCAGTTTCACCCGGAGGGCCGAGGACAACCCTAATGCATTGCAACACAACCCACACAACAGTGCATGCAGACACACGAAGGGCATCTAATCCCTCCGCTGCGTCCGCATGCGTACCCGTCGCCCCGACTCCCCGTCCTAAGCCGGAGAGCCGAGGACGACCAGCCCATGCATACATTGCACCCGGCACATCCAACACACGAAGGGCATCTAATCCCTCCGCTGCGTCTTCAAACATGTCGCCCACGATCCTCCGGTTTTACCCAGAGGACCGAGGACGACCCCGTGCAACACTTCCAACACAGGAAGGGCATCTAATCCCCTCGCTGCATCTTCACCTATAGTCGCCCCCGATCCCCCAGGTATTAGACCGAGGGATCAGGGACAACTCACCAACATAAACACAACACATCCAATCACACGAAGGGCATCTAATCCCTCCGCTGCTCTCTTCATACACGTCGCCCACGATCCTCCGGTCTTACCCAGAGAACCGAGGACGATCGCTGTACACATGCTACTCATACTCGTTGCCCCGATCCCCACAAGGGTTTCAAGAGGATCGGGGACAACTAACCCATGCTTACACTACATACTTTACATACTTTACATACTTTACAATTTCGGATGATAGGGTTTCAGAACGGTCAAATTAAATCCCAGTGCTATATACAACATAGTGTATCACAAAAAACGACAATAAACACTTAACGTACCACATAGTATTAGCGTCCATCCCCGATCCTCCAGTTTCCCGGGGGACCAAGGATGACGCACACAACATTCACACACGTGCTGCCGAGTCTTCATCAGCCACTCCAATGTATTCCGTCCAAGAACAGAACACATAGGAGTGACCTCCCATCCGGCAACACAACACTCATACAATACACATTCACCTCGCTACCGAATCTTCCTCAGCCACCCCTGTGCATTCCGCTCAGTTATATTCTTTTATTGGTTTTTAAAACTTCATTACAATATATATATTTTTTTTTTTAAACTTTGCATGAAGGTTGGCATGCCATCTGGACGGGGGTAAACAAAACAAAACAATATTTGAGAACAATAGGGTTTCAAGACAAGGGCAACAAACTGACAGACTAAATTATACCACAGACAGGACTGGAAATACATATAATCTTAAATCAAAACAAAACAAAAACAACAAAAATAACAAACAAAAGTAACAAAAAACAAAGGTTCGTGCTTGGGCTTGAGTGCCCAGAGTGCACCTCCTCTGGGAGGGGGTGAGCTATATGATGACTTCTTTCCAGTGGCTCACCCCCCACTTCCTCCTTGCCCCTCTCTCGTCTTTCAGAAAGTCCACCAAAACGCCGTCCTGGAGGAGGTTTTGAAGCCTCCTCCGAAGAGTGAACAGGTCCACTGTTATTTTTTGGAAGACCTTGATGTTCCTTGCCTCCCACAGCACCTGCTTAACGGTGTTAATGATCCTCCACTGGCGCTGCAGCTCCGGGGTCCTACATCCCTCACGGGGGCCGTACAGGACCCTCTCAGTCGTCAGGGAGGATCTCGGCAGGAGCCTGTTCTGGGAGACAGAGGACACAACAAGGCCCCAGACCCGTCTGGCCACGGAGCACTCCCAGAACAGATGGTGTACATGTTCCGAGTCAGTGCATCCGTGGGGGCAGTTCTCGGTCAGGGTTAAGTGCCGTCTAAACAGAAATGACCTGGTGGGGAGACAGCCATGAGCAGACATCCATGTGATGTCTTTCTGTTTATTGTTTAATGTTTTGTGATTTGCATTTTTCCATACAATTTCAGGGTTCAAGGCTGGGTTGCCCCTCGGGAGCGTCATGGTCTCTCCCGATCTCAAAAAGGACATGATATTTGGGTATGTCCACGAGGGCAACCCAGCCCCGACCAATCCCGTCTAAAGGCAAAATCCCTCAGGGCCCTGTATACATATGGGGGGTCCCAGCTATATGGCACATTGTGGTTCAGCCCACACAGGCCCATAGATCTGAGGAAGGGAGTGGCATAGTATTTAGCAAATTTACCAGAGGCCGACTCCCCCCCCAGGGTGTTCTGGACCAGTGCGGCCAGACCCTGTGCCAATATTATTGATGTTATGTCTGGGACCCCCCTGCCCCCTTTCTCCTCCTCTTTCATCAGGGTTGTCCTTCCCAGCCTCTCCATATTGCTCCCCCAGACAAAGCGAAAGGCCATTCTGGCCACAAGTTTACTAGTGGCTCTGTCCGGGGGAAACACTCGCCCTATGTAAAGAAAACTGGGAAGGACTATTGCCTTCAGGACCAGGATCTTACCCGTCATTGTCAGGGGCCGTGTGCTCCAGCTCCCGATTTTTTTCTGGACGTGGCGGAGGGCCTCCTCCCAGCTCCGGTTCCCTCCCCCGTCGTTCTGGAAGGTGACCCCCAGAGCTTTATGCCTTCTGTGCGTACAGGAAAGAACAGGTTAGTGACTCACTCCATGACGGCGACAGGTACAGTTCACTCTTGCCCCGGTTGACCAGGGCGCCTGTGGCCGCACAGAAGTCGTCCACCACCTTTGTAGCGGTGGTGATGGAGCGACTATCTGTGCCAACGATGGTGATGTCGTCCATGTGCGCCATCACCCCAAGCCGCTCCCCACTGCCACCCGGCAGTAGGTATCCCCTGATGTCTTTGTTTCGCCGGATGGCCTGCAGAAACGGCTCGAGGTAGATGACGTACAGGAGGGACGCTAGAGGCACCCCTGCCTGACGCCGGACCTGATGTTAAATGGGGCAGAGAGGTGCTTGTTGACAACCACTCTGCCCGAGATGTCACGCAAACACATTCTGGTCCAGCGCCGGAGGGGATTTGGGAGTTAAACCTCTCTAGCACCCTCTCCAGGCACACATGGCTAACCCTGTCAAAGGCCTTCTCCTGATCAAGGCTGAGAAGGCCTAAAGGGACCTGCGCTCCCGGAGTGGATGATTATATCCCTCACGAGGAGCAGATTTTCATTTATGGACCTCCCAGGTACACTGCATGTTTGGTTGCGGCCGATCACCGCTGGTAGCAGGTCTTGGAACCTCCTCATCAGTGATTTGGCCATGATCTTATAATCCACTGAGAGGAGGTTGATCGGCCGCCAGTTCCGGAGGTCCTTCAGGTCCCCCTTCTTTGGGACAAGGGCCACTGAGCTCTGTCGCAGCGAGTCACCCAGCCGCCCCTCCCTGAAAGCCGCTCTGAAGACATCCGCCACGTCGTCCTTCAGGAGATCCCAGAAGGCCTGATAGAACTCAGCTGGGATTCCGTCAGGACCAGGAGCTTTATGTAGGTTAAGGGAGCGCACGGCCCGGGTGAGTTCCTCGGCGCTCAGCTCCCCCTCCATGCTCTGTTCCTCCAGGCGTCTGTCCAGGCCGTCCAGGAAGGTGTCCATGAGAGCCCCATCCGTGGGCCTGCTGGCATACAGACCCAGGTAGAACTCCTGGCCACCTCCTGGACCTCTGCCTCTTCAGACACCACCACCCCTGCGTTATTATACAGGGAGAGAATGTCGGTTTTCCTTGACCGTGCCTTGCGGAAGAAGTGGCGAGTGCATCTCTCGTCCTCCTCGAGACCCTGGAGTTTGGAGCGGAAGATGTATTTTTCCGCTCCTCCCGACAGAGGGCAGAGAGATGCTGTTTAGTCTGGGCCACCTCCGTACTGACCTCCAAGCCTCGGGCCTGGAGGAGGCTCAGTCTTTGGAGGGCAGCATTGTGGTGGTTGTAAGCTGCCCTCCTTTCCTTTGCCTTCCTCCGTCCGACTGCCCGGAAGTAGCCCCGCACCCGATCCTTCACCATCTCCCACCACTCTATCGGGGTCAAAGAGGGGTTTTAGTGTGACCCACTCCAGGTATCGTCTCGAGAAGGAGAGGCGCACTTTGGGGTCCTGGAGATGGCTGGTATTCATCCTCCACGGACCCCTACCCACCGTGATGGTCTTCTCCCAGTCCAAGGACACGGTCACCCTGTGGTGGTCTGAGAAGTGCACTGCTCCGATGCTATAGGAGCGCACTCTCAGGCCTGAAGAGAGCAAAAACATGTCAATTCTGGAGAAGGAGGCGCCAGAGGAACTCACCCATGTGTATTGAGGGGAGAGGCACCCCGGCGTCATGGAGGAGAAATCTTCTATGATGGACCGCAGCTCCCTGCTGGATTTGTCCCTCCTTGGTCTGCTGCGGTCTTCATCCCTAAGGGCACAGTTGAAGTCTCCCCCCACGACCACCGGCGTATGGGGGGTGATAAGAGATCTGATTTTTTTGAAATAGGGAGGCCCCTCCCGGCCGGGCTATTAGGGCCATACGTTGATCACCCGGAGTGGGAACCCCGGCGTCGAGGTCGGTGACGAGGATTCGCCCACTCTCTACTATGTCAGATGATGTTATTCTGACATAGGGGTTGTTGATCAACGTGCCGACCCCGTCAGCTCGCGATACATTGGAACCCGACCAGAGAGAGTCTCCCCTTCTCCATCCCTCCCTCAGACTGTCATCCATGGAGCGGAAGGGAATCCCACACTCCTGTAGGAGGATGACGTCTGAGGGCAGCTGTTGCAGGATGGAAAAACTGCATGCCGTTTGATGGGATCTTTAATGCTACGGGTGTTGATTGTTGTGATTGTAATTGCCATGAAAAAAAAAAAAAATACGGGGAAAGGTAAATTATTACAGGGATGGGCATGAACCAGATTTATTGCTGTTGACGGATGTCTTTGCATATTTGGTTTAAACGGTCAATGACCGTATCTGGTTTTGCTGGGCGCCTCTCCGCCCCCTGGGTAGGTCTGCTCACCTGTTCTCCCCTACCACCGCCTGGCAAGGTCCGCCCTGGAGAGACAGGGCCGATGGATTTTGGCCCTGGGGCCCCCTTTGTCCAGAGGCGGAGGGCCCTTGGGGTGGATCTTTTGTTCCCTGTCCGGGGGGTGTCCGAGGACCAGAAGCGGCCAGTATCCACTGGGGCAGGTTAAGGTCGGGTGCATTACTGTGACCATCTGTTGGGGGCTTTTGTTGGGGATTGTGATTTTTTTTTTTTTGGGGGGTTATTTTAGGCTTTTGGATTATTGTGGTTGTTTGGGGGGTCTGAGACTGTCTGGATGGGTTTTGATGAAGGGAGAGGTTGAGGGCTATTGCTAGGTACGGTGGGAGTAGGCATTTCTGGTTTATTGACATATTGGTGTTTTTGTTTAATTTTCCGTTTTCTCCCTTTTACTTTGGACCAGTCGGAGGGGGGGTCTGACTCTGTGCTGTCTGAGGAGAGGGCGGCTCTTCCACCGTGTTGAGGGTTTCGAGTCCGCCTCCTCCTCAACTGTAGTGGGGGTGTCTGGGAGTCTGGTTTTGTTGTAGCTTGGGTAGATAGTGAGGGGGACTGAGGTGGGTCAGGCTGGGTTGTCGTGGCTGTATTTGATGGAGGGGGGGGGGGAGGGGGAGGTTGGGGGTGAGACTGTGGCGCAGTTCCCCTAGCCCTGTTGGCATATGAGAGAGGGCAGTCTCGAAAGAGGTGCCCCCTTACCCCACACAAGTTACAGGGTCTAGGGTCCCGGCATGCCCTGGTCTCGTGCTCTCCTCCACAGCTCTTGCACTTAACCACTGTGCAGGCTGCAGCCAAGTGGCCTAACTCACCACATCGCCTGCACAGTTTGGGCATGCCGTAGTAAAAGACTGCGCCCCGGTTGTTCCCCAGCGTAATGGTGCTGGGGATGTGTCTCACCCCTCCAACCGACATTGGGTCAGGCTGTAATTGGACCAGCCACTTTCTGGCCCCAGTCCACACCCCATCCTCATCGAGGACTCTCCTTGCCTCGGACTTGACGGAGCCATACCTGCCCAACCACGTTGCAACATCGTGGTCCTGTACAGCTTCGTTGTAGAACTGCACAGTGACCACTTTGCTCTCGGTGTCAGACAGAGGCTCAACGTCAAAGTTATTCAGGGGCTCCTATCCTTCCCCTCTCTAAAGAGGTTCCAGAATCTCTCAGGACATTAGCATTCTTAAAGCTTACTTCAAACAAGTCTACCGCATTTGGGACCTTTACCAGGCAGTTCAGGTCATTCGGCAAAAAACCCATACCTTTCTGTAGTACGGCCCTGCTGAATTCAAGACGGGTCATGCTGTTCACTCTCGTCCCAGGGGTGGTTGGATTGGGGGCAGCACGGTGGTTGTTCTCCCCACCGGCCTGTCCGGCGGTTGCTGGTCGGTGGCGCCCTGCTCAGCTGCGCCTCCAGGCCCCGATCCCGCCATGGTGCCGGTGGTGGTGCTGCTTCCTTCTCCCTCCCCTGGGTTCCACGTCATCCGGACGGCGAAATGGCGGCGCATCCCGGGAACTGGTCGGGACGCCATCTCCCTTCCTTCTCGGTCTGTAGGGCCCCACCTAGGAAGCACAAAAGAAAAGGACAGCACACCCAGAAATGGTGTTCCTTCCGGGAGGGCCGGAAACTAAGCAGAGGCCCCGGATGAGTAGGCCGAAAAAGCCTCCTCCAGGGCCGCTGATGGGGAACTTTCCTGTAGGCCGGAGCGACGATCACAGAAGGCCCAAACGAATCCCCAGGTGGTAGTTGGTGGCTGGGCCCCGTCGGCGTCGTCCGGGTAGCAGGTGGTTCCTCCGGTCCGGCCCTCCGCACTGCCGCTGCTGGCACCTCGTCCTCCGGATCCGCCTGGTGGTCCTGCTGCAGGGTGGAGAAAAGAGAGTCGAGGAGTGTAGGCCTTGATGGAAGCCGGTAAAGGTAGGCCCGGTGAGAAAACCCTTTCAGGCCTCCTCGCCGGGCAGCTCTGCACTCCCCTCTGGTCTGGTCTCCGGGCCTGGGCGTCCTGCAGCAGTTGTCCGGATCCGGGATGGCGCCTGGTGTCCTCGGGCAGGGGTCTCCTGGGGTGCTGTCCTGGCTTCTACGCTTTGAGGTTCAGCAGGCCGCAGGCAAGCCACTGGTACCTGCTTCGCCTCAAAGCGCTAGGTGGGGTCCGACCTTGTCCGTCGGCCTGGGGTTCAAACGGAGCCGCGGACAAGCCACTGCTACTCGATCTCACCACCAGGCCCTCAAGAACAGAAGGAAAAAAGATGTAGAGAGAGGGGCAGGGAATAGAAGGGAAAAGGGAGGAAATGCACTCTGGGCACCCAACCAATGCAAAGGCTCTTCGTCTTTAAAAAGACAGAAAGCCCGTACAGAGGAGAGTAGCCCAAGCACTGGTACTTTGCCTTTAGTAAACAAATAATACATATCCTGGCAAATGCAAACTAAATACTAAATTGTATAATACACAAAACCAAACCCAAACACACTAAATCACATTACATTCGTCACATAACAGAATCCACACAAAAGCAACTCAAAACAGGAAAGCTATACAAATCACACATCATAGTACAAAAACCTTTACCATTCCTGGAAACACCACCAAAAACTAAGGAGGACAAATACAGACACCCTCAAACGGGAAAATCTTCTACGGGGCCCCTGCCCCCCACGTCCCCACGCCATGCGGCGCCTGGTCCATGTCCACAGCCTCCAAAATGTTCTCCGCTACCCAACTGTCCGGGAAAGGAAGGGGATTCCAGACTCAGGTCCATGTCCGTGCAAAACTCTGCCCCTCCTCGGACCCCGCCAGCGCCCCGTAGCGGTTGTCTAGCGGGATCGAGGGGGCCTCCTTGTGGCCCCTGCCCTCCTGGTGTTCTCCGGAGAGGGGCCTCTTCCGCACGGCTTAG
>JAINUG010001210.1:0-28411 GCA_029706075.1 Aldrovandia affinis | reverse complement strand
TATGTCATGTGTCTAATAAACAATATCACTGTAATTGTATCTATTTTTTTCCTTATCGTATCCAAATCACGTTATAGTAATGAGTATTATTACAGCATGTAGGCCAGGGATATTCAACTGGCGGTCCGCGGTACAAATCTGGCCCTTGGGGAGCTTTCTCGTGGCCCCTGGAACGAATTCTATATTCCAATATAATTAAATAATAATTAAAATACATGTAAACATATGTTCGCTATTATGTTATCAGAATTAAATGAATCCAAATTATTTGTCCTTCAATAGTTCTTAAAAGGCAATCTTTCATTGGACTGATCAGCGTGTAATTATCGCATCAATTATTATTAGCCTAACGCTACTGATCCAAAATGAGCGAGAGAAACGGCGAATTTTGTATTTTGTATTTATTTTACCATCGCACGCAAATCCTAGACCTTTATGTTTAACATGTTTACTAATGTGAGGCGCCACTTTGAGACCAAGCATGCTGCTAACTTCAATGCTGCTTACCCGCCTGGTAGCACAGCTAGACGTGGTCAAATAGAAACTCTTAAATCTTCTTACGATGCACCACTATTCTTACAACTGCTACTATAGCCCAGGAAAAGGCCACTGCTGTTTTCCTACGAGTGATGCTCGCTTTAGCCAAAAGGAGAAAGCCATTCACGGACGCTGAAGTTGTGAAGGGGTATAGCCTACTCTTGAAATGGTGGATGAACTTTTTGCCGGAGATAAAAACAAAGAAGATATAATGAACCGTTTGAAGCAAGTACCGCTCTCTGACACATTGGGAAGTCGAAGGGTAGAGGTACTGTTTGAGGACTGTTTTACAGTATCACTTGCCTATCTCAAATATACAGAGTTGGGGAGAGCGGGGTATGTTGTCACCTGTACTGGGTGCAATACATCGCAATGGTATAAATCTCATACCAAATGAAAGGTGGAAGCAGGTGCGTCGTAGCGGGGGGAAAGGGAAACTGACTACCTAGGGCCCCAAGTGGGGAAGGGCCCTTGAAAAGCTTGGAATGGAGGAAAAAAACATTTGTCTGCAATTTTAAATGTCTAAGTAGGCTAATTAGTGTCATTACTAAATTATATTGGCTGAATAAATAGGTTGAGAGACTGAACTTGTATCCATTAAAATATTGGAGGCTCTCTGGGCTCCCTCCCCTCTTGAAAAGCGCAAATGGTTTAGTCTGCTCCCTGCACTAAGTAGGTATGTTACAATTCCCGTGCGCAGCGGCGGTCTAGATGTGCCTGTGTCCCTGTGCGAGCGATTACGAGAGACTATGGCCGTACCCCCAAAATGCAGGCTTTTCAAGGGCTGTCGGGTTTTTTTTCACCACATGTCTGCGATATAACGTAGTTGAAAACTCGATGCTCCATCTTGTTTCCGAAATTTGATTAAACATTGCTCGGTTTGGTCATACGCTACACTTCAGAGTAAGACTCGTGTTTAGTGCTTTCAAAATGATATATCGCAAGTTCAGGACTAAATAAAAGGTATCCAGGACGTTAATTTAACATTTTATCTTGTTTCTGGTGGAATGTGCGATATCTTTGCCCAAATGTTCACTGCCTGCCATGGTTTTTGCCATGTCGCGGCGTGTGCGAAACATGTAATTATGTGATTAATTGATTATGTAATGTAATTTCAGATAATTCAAATTAAGATATATCATATCCTTTTTTAGAATGCTTCAATCTGTAATTACTGAAAATTCCATGCAATTATCTTTATTTTTAAGAAAGTTATGGGCATTTATGTTATTGAATCACAGCTTTTGTTTCAAGATAATTGAAAAACAATAGGGGTCAATATGCAAATTTCCGAGTGTACAAATTACCATAACTTCCTTAAAACTTAAGATATGAGAGTGAATAAGGTATCAAATTAAAGGTATTTTCAAATTTGTAACATACCTACACTAACATTCGTCGCCAAACACGGCTAATCACGCTGACTGGTGCTGATGCTGGAGCCTGCAAGTTTCAGTCAGTCATGTCTTTCCAGAAGAAAGTGAAGTCGGGGTATCAAAAAAGAAAAGAAAGAGAAAAAAGGCCAACTGAGGGAAAACAACTGCTCACTAATTTCTTTCAAAAGAAAGGTAAGCAACTTGCTAACACTGTTTAAGAGTGGTTTAAGCTAATATCGGTACGTTGTTTCGATTGTACTAGGGCTGTCAACGTTAACACGTTAACGCAGGGGTCGGAAACCCATAACACTCAAAGAGCCATTTGGACCCGGTTTCCACGGAAAAGAAAACACTGGGAGCCGCATGCGGCTCCGGAGCCGCAGGTTGCCGACCCCTGCGTTAACGCATGCGATTAATTTCAAATGGATAACGCGTTAATTTTTTTAAAATCGCGATTAATCTCATTTCAGTTTCACTCTCGCTACTGGCTGAAAGCAATCACAAATGCGGGCAAACATACTACTGGTGATGGTGAAATGCATTGAACTTTGTTTTTGAAGACTCATTTGATCCAGTTCTATAACAAAACAAGCTAACGTAGCTAGCTACATTATGATAGTTAGCTAGCTAGCTGGTAAATTAAGCAGAATCTAGCCTGTAGCGTTTCATTGTATATTATAAGTAGGTTAAGGGGCTAATATCAATCCTGTATGCTTCATGCTTGTAGAGGGGCCTGTCCTTGTAGCAGAGAGTGAGCAGGAACAAGATGTGATTGAGGCAGAGAGTGAGCAGGCAGAAGAGGCAGAGAGTAGCAGTAGGACTAGTGAATCGGTTCTACTAAATCGGTTCGGATATACCCAAATCAGAAACCGTGGATTAACGGGGATGTTCGCGCTGCACTGCATACGCGCGACGCCACCTTCAACTGCGGACGTATGGAGGAGTATAGAAGAGCCCGCTATGACCTCCGCAGGACCATCAACACTGCCAAGCGAGAGTATAGGAGCAGAGTGGAGGAGAAATTTCAGAATCAAGACGTGAGGGGTATGTGGAAGGGGCTACAGACAATCACGGACTTCAGAGGGAGAACCAGCTGTGTAGAGAACTCCTCTACCTCCCTCCCAGCAGAGCTGAACACATTCTTTGCTCGGTTCGATGTGAACGGCAGCCCACCGGAGTCAGCGCTGCCTGGGAGCCCAGCCTGCTGAGCATCTCAGAGGCCGATGTGCGCAGAGCCTTCAAGCAGGTGAACATCCGCAAGGCAGCAGGCCCCGACGGCATCCCGGGGCGCGTCCTCAGAGCATGCGCTGACCAGTTGGCAGGGGTGTTTGCAGACATCTTCAACCTCTCCCTGTCCCAGGCTGTTGTTCCCGCGGACTTCAAGATGTCCACCATTGTGCCTGTCCCCAAACACCCCAAGGTAACGTGTCTGAACGACTGGAGGCCCGTAGCCCTCACCTCGATTGTCAGTAAATGCTTCGAGAGGTTGGTTAAGGTCTTCATTTGTTCCATGTTGCCTGACACACTGGACCCATGGCAATTTGCATATCGCCAGAACAGATCCACTGACGACGCAATTGCCGTGGCACTTCACACCGCCCTTTCTCACCTGGAGAGCAGGAACTCTTATGTGCGTATGCTGTTTGTGGACTATAGCTCAGCGTTCAACACAATAGTTCCTGCCAAGCTCGACACCAAGCTCCGGGGTCTAGGCCTGCACTCCACCATGTGCAGCTGGATACTGGACTTCCTGTCGGGCCGCCGCCAGGTGGTGAGGATGGGCAGCACTACCTCAGAGCCACTGACCCTCAACACAGGAGCCCCCAGGGATGCGTGTTGAGCCCTCCTCTACTCCCTGTACACCCACGATTGCATGGCCATGCATAGCTCCAACGTCATCATCAAGTTTGCTGATGACACGGCGGTGCTGGGACTGATCTCCGATGACGACGAGACAGCCTACAGAGAGGAGGTTGGATCACTGACACAGTGGTGCCAGGAGAACAACCTCACCCTCAACACCCAGAAGACCAAGGAGCTGATCGTGGACTACAGGAGGCAGAGAGGAGAGCACGCCCCATCTCCATAGACGGGGTTGCAGTAGAGAGGGTCAGCAGCTTCAAGTTCCTCGGCGTGCATATCTCCGAGGACCTCAAATGGACCACACACACCACACACGTGGTGAAAAGGGCCCAACAACGCCTGTACTTCCTCAGACGTCTGAGGAAATTCAACATGTGCCGCCGTATCCTCCGTACATTCTACACGGGTGCGATTGAGAGTGTTCTCTCAGGATGCATCACCGTCTGGTATGGGAACTGCACCGTACTTGAGCGCAGAGCACTACAGAGGGTCGTGCGAACGGCCCAGGGCATCGTGGGAGGAGCTTCCCTCCCTCCAGGACATTTACACCAGGCGGTGCGTGGCAAAGACCAAACGCATAATCAAAGACAGTTACCACCCCTGCCACAAACTGTATTCCACTTTACCGTCAGGCAGAAGATACCGCAGTATCAAGTGCCGCACAAACAGACTCAGGGACAGCTTCCATAGTCAGGCCATCAGGCTGCTGAATAGGAGCTGATCCTCGCACTCTGCACACACCCAATTGTATTTGCAATTGGTTTGTAATTTGCACCTTCATACCTATTTGCACTATTCTGTATTGTATTTTTCTGTATTGTATTTTTTATTCTGTATTGTATTTTTCCCGTATGTTTGTATTTTTAAAATATTATTGCAAAGTCTATTATAACTGGTACTCACTTGCCCAGTTTATATCGGTTTACATAGGTACATTTTTGCACTGTTTCTAGCTAAAAAATTTATCTTCGCTTTAATTTTTTATTTATGTTTATGTATACTTATAGTTTAATTTGCTGCACCGTTTTTAACTATTTTATTTATGGTCTACTTATAGTTTAAAAATATATAGTCTTACTGCTGTTTGCTGTCAGGAGTTTTCTGGCACAAGAATTTCACTCACCGTGTTATACTTGTATATATCTGTGACTGACAATAAAAAACCTTGAACCTTGAACCTTGAAGAGGATGATGGGGGTGAAGAGAGCAAGGAAAATGAAGGTTGCTCTGAGGGTAGTGAGAAGGATGAGGAGAAGACAGAGGAGGAAGTGGAAAAAAGTGAGGGGAATGCAGAATGGTATTTGCCAGAGGACTTTATTTTGTTATTATTTGTTTAAATGTGGTATAAGCAGTTCATTAGCGATTGCCCTAATAACCACTACAGATTAATGTGTATAGTTGTTGATTCAATAAATAAAAATTCTAAAGATGCGTGAGAGTCATCGATCAAGAGGGGAAGGGGGCCCACAAGACTGCATATGTATAGGGCCCAGAATTGTGTGCTATGCCCCTGGGTGGAAGTCTTGGGCACATATTTTGTATTCATTACATATTCATATCTTATTTCAGTATGGAGTTGTAGACAGTTAAATAGAGGGTGTGCACTTGCTACAACTTACCCCATCAGCGGGTAAGTTGTCACACTATGTCATAGTATGTAGGGTAAGTTGTCACATTGGATTATCAACAAATAAGAATACAACTAAATAATTGTGAATACAATTTTTTAAATTTCAAATTCAAGACCAAATACATTTCATTAAAGAACTCATTCATTAAAGAACAAATGAAAACAATCATGCTTAGTCTTAACAAAACAGACATGGTGTAATGCACAATAAAACTCTTCTAATCAGACTCATCTTCAGAGTCACAGTTCTGGCACAAATAAATTGCCTGGCTTGGGGTGCAAGCATCACAGGCCCACTTCTTGCATCTCACACACTGCACCCAAGTCTCTTTTGGGCGGCTGTTAGAAAATGGCTCCATGCAGACTAGGCAGAAGCACTCCTCTTCATCTGATGATGACTTGTCTATTTCTCTTTTTGTTGTTCCAGATGGACCCCACCAAGGTGCAGGCGGTACAGGAATGGCCCGTAATGGTTTGTACATAATTACAGCACGGTCGCCGCACCGTTAATCACTCTGACTTCTACTAAAGTTTATTTTAGATGGAACCCTGATGCCCAGGCGGCCTTCGAGAAACTCAAGTCCCGGTTCACGTCAGCCCCTGTCCTCGCTCCCGGATCCCACACGTCAGTTCATTGTGGAGGGGGATGCCTCCGAATCAGGAACAGGGGCAATCCTTTCGCAAAGAACCATTGATAACAAGGGACACCCGTGCGCTTTCTTCTCACACCGCCTTTCCACCACTGAAATAAATTATAGTATTGGTGATCGAGAACTATTAGCCATAAAATTAGCATTTGAGGAGTGGAGACACTGGCTAAAGGGAGCTACTGTGCCATTCCTGGTCTGGACGGATCATCGTAATCTGGAATACCTCCACTCGGCTCAACGCCTTAACCCACGTCAAGCAAGATGGTCTCTATTTTTTGCCCATTTTGTTTTTACACTGTCATTTCGCCCAGGTTTTAAGAACACTAAGCCCGACGCCTTATCCCGGATCTACGCCTCTCCAGAAGAGGAGAGTAACACTGAGCCTATCCTTCCGCCCAGCTGCATGATATTGTTCGGACGGTGGAAGAGGCGCTACACACTACACGGTCTCCCAGGGATACGGCGGCCAACCGCCCGTTCGTTCCAAAGACCGTCCCAAGTGTTGGCGTGGGCCCACTCCTCCCCGATGGCCTGTCACCCCGGTGTTTCACGCACCCTAGCCTTCTTGTCTTATAGGTTTTGGTGGCCCACCATGAAGGATGACACGGCCGAATTTGTGACAGCCTGTGTGCCATGTGCCCGGTCCAAGACCTCCAATGCTCGCCCCATCGGTCTCCTTCAGCCCTTGGCGGTTCCACGACGCCCGTGGTCCCATGTCACCCTAGACTTTGTGACCGGTCTACCACCATCGGAAGGTAACACAGTCGTCCTTACGGTGATAGACCAGTTTTCGAAGAGTGTGCACTTCATTCCACTGCCCAAACTCCCCTCTGCTAAGGAGACTGCAGAGCTCATGATTGAACATGTTTTTCACCTTCACGGATTGCCGCAGGAGATGACCTCGGACCGGGGGCCCCAGTTCTCAAGCGGGTTCTGGAAGACATTACCCTGCAGTAAAAGTTCTTGTAAAAAATTATCCCCGAGATTTATTGGTCCCTACCCCATTATTCGCGCTATCACCCCCTCGGCCATACAGTTGCGCCTCCCTCCTCCCCTATGCCGCATCTATCCTGTGTTTCATGTGTCTCGTCTCGTTTTAGCCTTCCTGTCCGCACCCTGCCTCCCACCCGGCTCATCGAAGGGGGCCCAGTCTACACCTTTCGCCGCCTGCTGGATGTCCGACGCAGGGGCCGTGGTCGCCAATTTCTGGTGGATTGGGAGGGGTACGGTCCCGAGGAACACAGTTGGGTACCTGAAAGACATATCGTCGACCCCTCCCTAATCCAGGAATTCCTGTGTCGGCATCCGGTACAGGTTGGTGATCCGCCAGGTGGAGCCCCTGGGGGTACTGTCACGTCTCGTGTTCATGTTTCCTGTAATTAGGTGTTTGTAGTTTATTCCGTGTTTTCCTAGTTGTCCGGTCCATGTTTTTACTTTCGCTTACCTGTTTCCAGTCTTGTCATTGTATTATCGTTTTCACCTGTTTCTCGTTATGTCTGATGTAGTTAAGCTGTTCGTTTCCCATGTTCATTTCCAGATTGTCTCGTCATTGTATTATCGTTTTCACTTATTCCTCATGTGTCTGATTGCAGTCAGCTGCATTCGTGTTAATTCCTGATTGTTTCTTGTTATGTCTAAATGTATATAAGCTGTGCGTTTTCCCATGTTCGTTGCCAGATTGTCTTGTGCTTTGCTTATGCCTACACAACTTTCCAGCGTTCTCTTTGTTTACCCGTGTCTTGTTTCCTCGTGTTCGTGCTTCCGTATTCAGTCCTGTCTCAGTCTCGTTCCCGATCCACCTGTTCGTGCTCCTCGTGGTTCCTACCCTGCTCCTCTCTGTGTTCCCCGGACTGATTTCCTGTTATCGACCTCTGCCTGCCCATTGACCATGTCTTGCCTGCCTCTGACACACCTGAAGCCTGGAACAAACTTTGCCTGTCCCCGACCTCTCTTTGGATACCTGTATTGCCCTGATTGCCCCTGTTTGACCATTGCCTGTTACTTACGCAATAAAGGACATTATTGCATTTCTGGGTCCACGCCTGGTTTTCTGGTACCATTCGTGACAGTTTTTAGATTGCGATTTTTCCATTTGTAGTGCCTGCTTCACTGGTGTGTCTGTTAGAATTGCGGTTTTGTGCCGCTTTCTTCCATTATTAATTTGTTTTCAGGGACCAGCTTTTGGAAATGGCCAGAGGTCCTCTGGAGTTGGTAGTCTACTGCCAGCACTGGCATTGCTGGGTAATGGTGAGCTGGCATGGGAACTGAACAGGTCTGCGTCTGTGCTTGTGCCTGGCAGGGCAGGTTTGGTACTGGGGCCTGGCGGGGCAGGGCGATCCGTAACATAGGATGGCGCAAACTCAGTTTCCAAAAATACATCCCTGTTGTAAGGCTGTACCCCAGCTACCCTAAAGCCAGCCTGAATGTTCAAGGGGGTTGCAGCCACAGGATAAGCGATTGCCACAATCCCAGGAATGTCATAAATTGACAATGTTTTTCCAGGATTGTTCCTCATCCATGCATCACACGCTGTGTTGATGTGCCTCTTTGGCCCGTAGACAGACCTGTCTATGGGTTGAAGCCGATGAGAGCAGTGGGGTGGGAATGACACCATAATTATGCCGTTTTCTTTGGCATAATTGAGTCCATCAATGGACATATGAGATTTGTGGTTGTCCAAGAGGAGTAAACATGGTTTCTCCTTTGAGCATTTTGTATGCTCAATGAAATGTTTCAGGAAGTCAACAAAGTGCACATCCTTCATCCAGCCCCAGGGATTTGCCCCTCCTTTGCTGCCAGGTGGTCCGTTGATTAAAAAATGGTCGCGGAAGTTGACACGGGAAATATGAAATATGGAGGTATACTATTTCCTGTGGCTGAGACAGTACAGGCCAGTGTGACAAGCTTTCCCCTTTCAGCGGAGGTCAGTGACCCTACTTGTTTGAATCCGCGTCTGGCCACTACTTTGTCAGGTTTATGGACCGTGGTCACCTCAGTTTCGTCAACATTCTATATGTCCCCAGGTCCAAATTGATGTCTGTCTAGCACATTTGCTAAATTGTCGAAGAAGGCATTAACCTTTTCTCGGTTGAAGCTACTAGCTCTGGCAAGGCTAGTTGCCTTAGGCTTTCTTAGCGACAGCATTGGGTGTCGTTTTTAGAAGGCTGTAAACCACTCCGAGCTGGCCTTTTCTTTTTCTGCCCAAATTGGTGTGAACTTCAGCTTGTGTGCCACAGCGAACTGGTAGGCAAGTCTTTTGATCTCACTTGATGACAGACCAAAATAAATGTCAGCTGACCTAGCGATATAATGAATAAGCTGCATCTCCAAATCAGGTGGAAATACCTGCCGTGGCTTTCCATAGCCAACCACTGTTGTTGGCACGGCTGCCTGACTGACAATTTCTTCGCTGGTAACCTTTTCACAATACCGAGTCAGAGTACGGTCATTTATATTGAAATCCTTTGCTGTGCTTCTGATAGATTTTTTCTCTAACTTCACTTGCCTCACTGCCTTCAACATTATGTCAGGTGTGCTGCCATTCTCTGTCTTTCTTTCATAATTTCTCACCATCTTTCTTTCTTTCCTTCCTTCCTTTCGTCCTTTCTTCCTTCAATCCTTCTTTCCTTCAAAAACACATTTCAATTAACCTCATTGGAATGAGTTTTATTACATAAAATGTACTTCGACAGTGACGTTTTTAAGAAGGAGTCGTTATGCCTTTTACCGCTGACAACCATCACTACGGGTGAAGTGATTTTCTCTGCAGTTAAGGGTTTTTTTGAAGAGAAGGGTTTGGATCTAGGTAAGATCAACCTTCTCGTTACCGATGACTTCCCATCCATGGTTGGGAAAGAAAGGTGCTTTGCATCTCGCTTATCTGCAGAGCATCCCGCAGTGAACACGTTGCATTGCATCATACATCAGTCAGTTTTGTGTGCGAAATTGTCAGGGGAGTTGAAAGAAGCAATGGAGACTGTCATAAAAATTGTGAATCATATTTGCTCGACGTCAGGTCTGCAGCACCGACTGTTCAAAATGCTGCTTCAAGAGCAGGAAGCCACATACTCAGACCTATTGCAACATAGCGATGTCTGCTGGTTGAGTCGAGGACGTGTTCTCGAACGTTTCTTTGCACTGCAAAAGGAGGCGAGCGAATTCCTCTCCAGCCAGAAATCAAACAAAGCTAAAGACCTACTTGCACGCATGCAAAAGACGGATTTGCATGTAAATGAAAAAACAGAGAATGGAGGAGAAAACAAAAATAGAGAATGATCGCAGAATCTGAAAACGAAAATTTGGAAGCAGAAAACCACCAGCCCGAAGCGATGATCTGCTCCGAGTCTCCCGTCTCCTCATCATCAGAAACAGAGGAGAGGTTCCACAGAAACGCCTCCAGAAAAGATACACAGACTTCACCAGCAGCACTAAGAAGTGCAGAAACGCAGTTTGAAGATCCGGTCCGGTCAGAGCATACAGCAGCCCGACCAGAACAAAGGGAACAACATTCTCCAGGTCATTCTGATGGCATCTGTGGAGAGAGCACAGAGACTTAGACTTTATTGTCCTGAGAAAGGACATTCATTTCCACAGCTTGTAAAAGCAACATTGAAAGTGCAAAAACAAACAGAGAGACAGGTAAGTACACACAAGTAAAGACAAGGTAGCAATCAATAAGGGGGGGGGGATTAAGGGAAGTGAATATAAGGAGTCATTGCATTGATGGTTCTGATGGCATATGGGACAAAACTCCTGCTGAAACAGGCTTTACTGCATTGAGGACACTTGAGGAAATGATTTCAAAGGTGTAATGTAATGAGTGATCCAAGTCTGAAGTTATGCACTTTGTGCTGCATCTCTGTTATGAGAAATACGGCCAATAATGCAGTTATATAAGAATCATACTACACAAGGAAATCTACAAAACAGATTCATGTAAATATGATGAGTATACGACAGTAAATATGTCCAAATTCAAAACAGTAGAACCTCTGAGATACGAACGCATCAGGAAATTAGGTCGTTCGGAACTGAAATGTTCCTAACTCTTAAACTGATGTTAAAATGCAACAATTTAAAGAATTTGAATACTTAATTGATTCCAAATGTTTACTTACAGTACTGTCACCCTATTTCAAAATAATAATAGGACACTCATTTTGTAGCTATAAACATTAGTTTAAATTAATTCACCTGGGGAAATCAGGATCTCATTACAGCATTAATAGTTTTTCCTATATGTTGGGTTTACTTTTCAGTGGCTGCACAATATTTTCATTCTTTTGCAAACTGTTTACTTTTTTCTGGACTTTCTTTACATCAAACACTGTTTAGTCTTGTCTGTGGTGGGAGATGGCCAGTAATTCTGCTGTCTGACCTCCAGGGTAGCCTCCATGTGTAGCACTTAAGAGCACAGCCTAGAAATATAAAACTCATCTAAAGGCGTAACATTCCCACCTCATGGCTGAGATTCTGCAGTGACCTGTTAACACTACTACAAAGTGTACATGCAGACAGACAGAAACGTTGTGTGGGAAAACAAAGGCTGATGATTTTCATGCAACATTATACATACAACATATGAGTTTTCCCATCTGTGTGGTTTTTAAAAAGGTCATAATAGGAAGGGGCTGCATAATCTGTCATATTGCTTACATTGGAGGGACCCTTTCAAAACTCAATATTATTTTTCATTTCATAATGTATGGTTTTACTTAGCCAGACTGAAAATTCAGATTTTTCTCCATGGCACAAAGCTTACAACAACCCAGTGTACTTCTTGTTAATACAGGGGTTTTCAACCGGTGGTCCGCGGCCCCCTGGTGGTCCGTGAAGGTATTGCAGGAGGTCCCTGACAATGCATTCAATAATGTAGTTTGTTGAATGTAATAATGTAGGGTTGTCAGGCAGAATTTCCAGACCTTACAGCAAAAGCAGCAAAGTGTCTTTTACCTTTTGCAACTACATATCTCTGTGAGAGTGGATTTTCCACACTGGCATACCTGAAGAACAAGTACAGGGCTAGGCTGGAGCCAGACAATGATATGAGACTGTCCCTATCCACCACTATATTGCCAAGAATAGACAGACTGTGTGCAACTCACCACGCCCAGAAATCACACTAACAGGTAAGAAAAAACCCTAATATCAGCCCCTGTCCCCACCCCGCACAACAGCGGTCCCCAGGTTGCTTCTTAGTCAGGATGGTGGTCCCTGGGTCACAATCAGTTGAAAACCCCTGGTTTAAAACATACTACTGCTTCAGTAATCAATCAATCAATCAATCAATTATGACAGGCGACCTCGCAGGATCGCTACAGTATTATAAACCACTGTTCCTAATGGTCAGTTTGCGTTACAGTCGTGATCATAATCCCTTCTACAAAGGGTAAATAGAATTTTCGTACATCATTTAAATATCATTGCGCGTTAGACCAAAAGACACTAACGGATCCATTCCACATTACTAATAGCAAAGTTAACGAAGATGGAAACGTTTTATATCTCTTTTGACCTATTTGGGTAAATGACCTTTTATGAGTGGGCGAGTGTATCAAGTCTAGTACAAAGCCGTAGCTATTTTTAGATGGGCTACATCGTAATCGTTCGCTACAGTACGTTCAATGACCTGACTCAGCAAACCTCCGTCAGAGACTAGGCTGTGCACTCTCGGGTAGGCCTACTTGTAAGAACGCACTTCCAAGTTCACTCAAAATAGTGCTATACCGAGAGTGCAAGAACGCAGAACGCTTAAATCTGTTACATTTTAAACGTACTTGACGTCACCACTCCTCTGATCTTAGCAAAACATACATCCGGCGTAGGTTACATTGAAGCAACTGCGTTGGTGGAAGTTGCCCTTGAGCCTATTATACGGTTGTGTGGTGAATGGTTCTTGGTATTTATTGACATAGAAAGTAAACAGAAAAAAACCCTATATGTATTTTCAGGTTAAAATGCGATTATACGTGGGTTTTCGTGGATAACGACAGCCAACTCCAGTCAGTAACATATTGTAACCGACTGGGCCAAGGAGAGGCGGGAGAGGGCGAATAAACTGATCAAGTGAATTGACTTATTGCTTATAATTTTACAGGCTAGAACGGGCAAAAGGAGGTGTCCTAACTTCCCAAAAAGTAACAAACACAACTCAAAAATAACTCTTGACATGACTCTAGCTATTGGATTAAAACACAACTCTCACTGTAAAAACGTCTTCTTCTTACTTACCCCTTAACCCCATCCCATAAAAACAATGCCCTAATTACCTAATTATTCCCATATGAAATAAGATCCAGGTCGTAAAAGATTATTCTACACCCAATAATCATATTTCCATAAAAATGCGCTGCAAGGTCCGGAGTGGACGACAATTCACAGATCACAACTGTGATGCTAGATGTATGCATGTATGCTAGATAACATATCACACGTAGGCTAGTACTAGCAGCGCGTTGAGGCTAAGGATATAGCGGCACGTTCAAAATAGTTGACATCAAATGTTTTACATTGATAATAGCCTAATCTAAAATGTTAGCATGGCTAAATAATGCGTCACGCAAAAGGAAAATAAATCACCAGGATAATGCACCACTGGCTAGCTCATACCCAAACTGTCCGGAGAAAGAGAGCCTTATGACAAGCGATGGAGTCCTGTCAGACCGTCCCTTTCAATCGCCCGCCACAGCGGCAGACCTGAAAAAACGGAGTCCCTGCACTTATTTTAACCAAATTCAAGCACTGACTCAACATTAGCCGTGGTTTTGCCCCAACAGATTTACACATATTTAGCAAGGAGATTTAGGCACCTCTAGCAGAACAAACAAATTGTCCCTCATTGTCCCACGAGTGAATGGGAAATCACAAGTCCTATATAAATATAAAAAATGAAGACAAATGTGTCCTTAATCTCCACACATTCCAATTATTCCAACTCGCAAATATGATGGGAGTCAATTGTCAAATAACGTATAAGCCCAGCCAGACCCCTCCGCTCAGCCTCCTCTGGCAAACTGACTGTTCCATCCCTCCGGGTGCCCGGCAGCCGCTCCTCGCGGTCTCGCCTCTTCTCTGTCCTGACCCCTCGGTGGTGGAACGACCTTCCGCAATCGGTCAGGACCGCGGAATCACTTGCGATCTTCCGCAAGAGACTCAAAACCCACCGTTTCAGACTCCACGACCACTGAATTCTGTACATCTAGCCTATTGTCATCACCACTGCCAACTTGCTAAACACTTCTTGAACATGAACATGAACCCTGCCTTCTCATTAAAGGAAAATAACTAACAAAAAAAAAACCTAACCTTTTCCTTCCCAGTGTTACAGGTATGGTATGCAGCTGCCTACAACTAGCCTATGTCTATCGCTGTATTACTGCACTGATCTCGTGCGCAAACTATGATTGTTCTTACCATGTATTAATGCATATCTTGTAAATCGCTCTGGATAAGAGCGTCTGTTAAATGCCTAAAATGTAAAGGTAAATGTAAAGACAAACTACACACGAAAATAACTCAGACTAACTTCGAATGTCTTTTCTGGCCAGGCTTTGACATTAAGATAATTAAATAAAGATGAATATTGACTTGGAAGGTCTTTATTTTTTTACGCAATGCTAGTGAAGCAGCAAGTTTTGGTAGCAAGCAAGGAGACAAAGGTGACCGTTTTGATAGTGAGAGAAAATTAGCTAAACGGCATGTGTCACCTACAGTTCAGCACCAAACCAACTAACGACTATTATGTGTAGCTAGCTATCTAACTACCTAAGTTTATGCAATAGCCTACACGTGTGTGAATCGAAACTTTTTATTGGAAACTGTGGCTGTGTTCGAAACCGCTCACTCGTTCACTATTCCCTATTCCCTATATAGTGTTTACTATATAGTGTACTATGTAGCGAACGAAAATACTGTTTTTAGATACTACAACTGAACGTAATTTGCGTCAAAAAAAAAGTATATTCAGGTGACGCAAGCGGACGCGCCCAGTATCGTAAACAAACCGAGCACTCATGACAGCAGGTTGAAATGTACTCAGGTGGTATCGGGTTTGCATGTTCAGTTTTTAATGTTAAATCCCAAATAAATTGTTGAAATTCTAATGATGTGCAAGTGTGGTTTTGTCAACTGTGGTGCTGTCTGCTAGCCACTGCTTTAGCCACCAATAGCTACCGTTATGGAAGTCGTGAGCCAACTAGCTCTTGTGGAGAAAATAACGTTAGGATAACTCACGAGTTCACGACTAGCACCAACTCCCATAGCGATAATAACGGTAGCTATCGGTGGCTAAAGCAGTTAGCTAACGTTACCACCACCATGATTCCTGTTGCTGTTTTACTGCTGTTGGCTCAACTTTTGTTCTTGAGGCATAAACGGAGGTGTATGTATGACGGTATGACACGACCGCATTGCATTGTGGTACACGGGAGAAATTGTAGGGTACATTCGCTGTTCACTACAAAAACTGTGAATTGTGGTTTTTTCGTTCACTATATAGTGAACGAAATTAACAGTTTAGAACAACTAAAAAGTGGTGACGACTATATAGTGTACTATATAGTGAATAGGGAGCGGTTTCGAACACAGCCTGTGAATCGAATAAAAATAGATCATAGAGCGAGTCAGCTACCCCTGTTTGACATTAGGAGCAACATAGCTAACGTTAGCATATTTTCTTATGATTAGTGTGTTTTTATGATTAGATACATTGGCTAACTTCATTATTATGGCTAACCAGTTGAGTCGTTAACATTAGCTTTATATCATTCCGTTTTTAATAACTAGCTAGCTAGCTAAGTACATTTTTACATTTTACATTTTAAGCATTTAGCAGACGCTCTTATCCAGAGCGACTTACAAGATGTGCATTAATACAAGGTAAGAACAATCATAGTTAGCGCACAGGATCAGTGCAGTAAAACAGCAATAGACATCATTGCAGGCGTCTGCGTATCATACCTGTAACACTGGGAAAGAAAAGGCTAGTGGTTTTTTTTGTTTTTTTTGTTGACCGTGTAGAACAAGTAAACAGTGGTGACGACAGATTGACTAGATGGACAGTGTTCAGTGGTAGTGAAGTCTGAAGAGGTGGGTTTTGAGTCTCTTGCGGAAGATTGGAAGTGATTCCGCAGTCCTGACCGATTGCGAGAGGTTGTTCCACCAACGCGGGACCAGGACAGAGAAGAGGCGAGACCGCGAGGAGCGGCTGCCAGGCGCCCGGAGGGATGGGGCAGTCAGTTTGCCAGCGGCGGCGGAGCGGAGGGGTCTGGGCGGGGTGTAGGGAGTGATGAGTGACTGGAGGTACGGGGGAGCAGTACCTCTGGCCGCTTGAAAAGCAAGCACCAGTGACTTGAATCTGATGCGTGCTGCGATGGGGAGCCAGTGCAGAGAGGAGAGTAGAGGGGTGACGTGGGTGAACTTCGGCTGGTTGAACACCAGGCGAGCAGCAGCGTTCTGGACTAGTTGCAGTGGCTTGATGGCACAGGCCGGAAGGCCTGCCAGCAAGGAATTGCAGTAGTCCAGACGTGAGATCACCAGGGCCTGGACCAGGAGTTGAGTGGCCTCTTGGGTGAGGAACGGCTTAGCTTGCAAGCCAGATAATAACATTATAGCTATTATATAGCATATTATATAGCCTAGTTATTATATAGCCTTATATAGCTACCATGTTTAAGGCCAATTTATATTTGACGGATTCGCCTGGACTCGAGGGGGCGCGCGGCCAAAGTGACGCAATTGCGGCCGAAACGACCGTTCGCTTAGGGCACGCGCCCCTGTCCGCGCACCTCTCAAATGTTCTAACTACGCGTCCACGTCAGCCGCAAGACCTATATCGTTGATGATTTGTTCACTGGGGATTGGGCGGGTTTTGAGTTATCTAGTTCACCTTTTAACTGCCTTTTAGAAAAACTGGAGAGCTTCAGTGACGAACGACTTTGCGGAGAGGTCAGAAAGTACAGGCATTTATATGACTCCTTACTTCGCGATCACAAAGACAACATGATGGCAATTAATTCGTGGAAAGAAATAGCGTAAACGTGGTCAATAGTGACGAAGTGAGTAGTAAGAATAGTAGGCCTACGTATTAAATTAAGGTTTCTGGTATCGCGGAAATCTGCATTTTGCCCTATATCCATCCTGTTCGTATTTTCCAAGTAGTACCGTGTCCATATATTTTGTGAGACAAGAAGACAATAAATATTTGCTCTTGTGAAATCTTGCATTCTTCTCTAAACCAACCAGAAAATGTTTGGAATAATATGCGGGACAGATTCGTCAAAGCCAAAAAGAAGGTTAAGGGCAGGAGTAGGGATGCTGGCAGTGGGTTTGAAAGTCCCACAATATATGTAAAGTGATTCCGTGTGAGATTTGGACAAAAATATCGATGACTTGGATTTACTTTAATTGTTATACCAGAAAGCTTTATTTTTTCTACTTATTGTAAGCTATATGAATAGTTTTATATGAATTATCTTCATAAAATGTTATGTGTCCATACTTTAATATAATGATTGAAAGGTATTTTAAAATATATATTTTTCTTCTAAACTACAGCTTAGCCTACACTGAACGTATTTGGAAAGTGACGCTGATTAGGGTATTTTCATTAAGTACAAACTGTTCTTATAATTACATTTTTGTTTAATTAAACAATCGCACATGAAATTCTCCCTCTTCTTGTGTTTCATTTAATGGTCGAGCATAGCATTGCCTTTCTCTTGACACTGATTTCTCCCTAGTCGGTACATGCAAATCAACTCCTCTTCCTCATTCGGCATATAAACCATCTTCTTTGTGCAATTTTAAAACAGCGCGCGGTCAGTGGATGTGTAGTAGTATAAAATCTCAGTTTGCGGACGCGCGGACTGCGGGCTTGCGGCCGTGTCAATGCGTCAACTATAAATCTAGCATTAGGCTTTCTTACCGTCAATTATAACAAAGACCAGTCCTGCAACAGCACCCAGAACCACGCAGTACGTCTCCATTATCTTACTCCCTTTCCCTGTTTTGCGTAATTGCGTCTGTTGTTCACTTCGTTTCTGTCAACTATTATTATGTTGCCGCCGGGGCGAAAATGAAACTTCACCTTCCTTTATATTATCGTACAGACTTCCCGCTGTAGTTCCATATAATTTTGGGAAAACCGCTTAATCCAAAGCGTGCACACGACTTTAATTATATTTAGAAACGATTTTATTCTTCCAAGGCTGAAATTCTGGAATTGTGATGTCAACAAATGTCTCATGCCTTGTATTATTCAGATAATCTTTGTCCAAAAAACTAAGATAATTGAGTTAATAAAGCCAAAAAACCGAACCACCGCCACCGTTTTGAACTACAGAGAACATTCGATTAATCCACATAGCCTACTGCAATTAGCCAATTCACTATTCACATTGCTGTATTGTGACATATGCAACGTGGCACATATTTGTTATATTTCGCCTTTTGAAAGATGCCATTCTGAGACGCTTTAATTGACTGTTGATTGGTTAGAATTGATGGGAGGGGAGATTGTTCTCTGAAACAAGGATAAATCGTTCGGTCCAAGGCAGGACAGGGTAGCTTATCCTGCATACCTTTCTGATCAATTTTCCACCAATATCGTATTTGTGAAAATATAACTTAGATTTTTACATTTCTTATATTGATATTGAACCGTTGTCTTCTCTATGAGATCAATCATTTTATTGACAAAAAATATGACAGGCTTTTATTGAAGATGCATTTATTGAGCGTCGACCAACAGAAGCATTGGGTCTGATAAATGATTCATAATAGACAGAAGGCACCATGTTTTACTATCCCAACGTTTTACAGTACCGCACTGGCTGTTTCTCTACTATATGGTAAGTTTTACTATTATATGTTGTTAACGGTATTCTCTTTACACCATAAAGAAAATAGCACGATAGCCTGATGGATAATTACACTATAAGTCAGTTTATAATCAAAAATTGTATTCTGAAAGATATGAATATAACCTACTGCGAACATATCATGGAAAATAGGAGGTGACAATTTTGACAGAAAATTCAGTTGAAGACCTCAGTTGGGGTTTTACCGGGACATTCACGATTTGTAGCTACATGAAACATACAGTCCCAGCTCAAAATACAAATAAAAAACATCAGTTTTCAGACTTCACTTGTAATGTCAAATTATTAACAATTAAAAATGTCAACATATTAATATTTTATAGTCAGTTGCCTCAAAGAGTCATTTACATATTAATAATTCGAAATGCATGTCATGTAGCTATGTAACGAGATAATGCACCAGTCGGTGCGCGACTGCTGTTGTTTTTGCTGATGAGCAGGAGTGTGCGCTGTTCAAGCTCCGAATAGTCTACTTCTGACCCCCAATATCCGACTTAATATCAGCGTATATAGACCCAATCCCAACTTCAAGATACTTTAAGAACTATATCAAGAAGCAGTGCTTTGGGACACGAGCTAGAATTGTGACTAAATTATTGCTGGTCACCGTAAACGCATTCAACAAAATACCCCTCTGTAAAGGCGCAACAGATTTCCAGACATAATAATGAACGAAATATACAAACACGAGAAAACGCCCAATTAGATGCCTCTTAGAAGGTAAATATTATCAAATCAGTGGATGCTCGGAGTCATGCTGGGGTGAATCACTGTTTATTTACAAAGTAAATTCCATTTGAATATAGCCACTGAAGAATTGTTTTAAAAGCCTCTCATTTCAAGAGATAATTCATTTGACAGTTTTAGGCCAATGGCATCAAATTCCACGTCGGCATTGAACATCTCTGTTTTGTTTTCCAAGTCCAAGGGAAAACAAACTATTCTTATTACTTTTCCAAACTATTTCATACGAGAGGAATAGTTATGGAATACGAAGACACACGAGACAATTCATTATTAAATAGAAATAGAACTGTATTTGCGAATGAATTACTTACATTTATTACATGTAGGCTGCATCAACGGTTCTGTGCCATTTCACCACCGCGTTTGTTTTGTTCAGGCTGGCAGCTACAAAGGCTATCAAAATTCCTCGGAGAGACTATCTCAAGATCAACGTCCAATGTACATGGTAATACAAAGTTGTGGGGTTATGTGTGTGTGTCAGTGTGTGTGTGTGTCAGTGTATTTGTAAAATGTATAGCTACTATTGTATATGTCTGTGCTCGGAGCCTCTGTATGTCAAATGGCGCGTTGTGTTAGATTGTCTTTTCCCTTTTTTGCTTTGTGTTTCATTTGTTTTGAGCCACATATACAGTAGGCTACATTTGTGGGTATCGCATTCTGCGTTTTTGTTTAAGCACGTGTAAGCGTTGTGTATAGAAAACACTTGCAGATATATAATCATGTATAATACTTCTCTATATATTTGTATTTTCCTTGTAAATCATATCATAAGTTTTAATAATGACATTGCTGCATATTGACAGCAATGACATCATGGATTATGTGCTGGTGCGGGCCCCACCCCCCCAGCCTGGACTGCCCCGCCCCCGCTTATCCCTCTACCTCTCCTCCCAGCTGCAATACGGCATCGTCATCGTCTATCACCGGCAGTGTGCCATTCTATTGGGTGAGAAAGTGTGTCATGTTCCTTATGTTACTGTCCCTTCACACTGAACATAATCATACAGAGTACACCAAATTCTTTCCACTGCCTTCATCTCTCAAAGAACTGGAGAATTTTCCTTCTTCAATAATGGTCCAATATCCCACTCAACATACTGTAGTTCAATCATGTGTAACAGCATTCCATGAAGGACTGACATTTTTCTGAAGGCAAAGGGCATCCCAACTCCTTATTAGTTAAAACATATTCATATTCCATTATTTGGTCTACACCATATATATATATAGTGCCCCTTTAAAGTCTACACATGATATGTGCCTTTCCACAACTTTATCCCAGAGTTCTTTTGAAAGCTCCCTGTTGCTCGTGGTAGATTCTTTACTCTGAAATGCACTACCCAGCAGTGGAATCCTCAAGGAACAGCTGAAGTAATCAGAATCACTACAATTGAACACAGGTAGAGGCCAATTAGCTTGGTGTGTGATCTGTAAGGTGATTGGTTACCTCTGAGCTAGTTTATGATTGGTATGATAAGCGGGGTGTAGACTTATCAATCCAAGTTATTCTAGTGCTTTATTTTTAATTAACAATCAGAAAGTTTGAGAATTCTTTTTCACTTGGAAGTTGTAGGGTAAAATGTGTAAATAAAGGTGTAAAAAGTTTAATTTCAGGCTGTAAGGCAACAAAAGGTGAAATTTTGAGACGGGTGTAGACTTTAAAGGGGCACTGTATATACATATATATATATATATATATACATATACACACAGTGTCAGTGTTCCCCCTCACTCACACTGAATTGAATCACTGACTGGCTGGACCCACTGCCGTGAGGCTAGAGATGGAGTGGAGTGCAATGAGAGAATGTACTGGTATAATGTAATGAGAGGGTGTGCATGGGGATGACATTCATGGGCAGTTGGGCATAGCCACTGCTCTGCCCCAGCTGCTTGGAGAGTATTAGCAGTAACTGTTGAGTCGGTATTGAAGGGAACAGGTTAGCTAAGCGTCATCACTGCTGTAACCTGGTAACTGATTTCTGGTTCCAGAGGAGATCCAACAGACCATAGACAGACTGATGCGCTCCGCAAACAGTTTGAATATCGACCTGGTGAAGCCAGACAGGTGAGAGCTGCAAGTATGGTTACCTTCCAACATGTTTCACTGCTTTCTGTAAGCTGCTACGTGTCTCCCAACTGCTGGGGGAAGTTTAGCATCCTCATTAAGGATGGTGGTAGGTTGAATCAGGTGGTAAAGTAAATGTTTGGAATCCAAATCTGCTCGATACTGGAGCTGCCCAGGATTTTGGCTGTTGCAAGGAGCTACTGCAGGGACCAAACTGTGAACAAGAGGCCCCTGTCCTCTCTCCATGATGGCCAGTCCCTTGAAAAATGAATTCATTTACGATTGAGGTTTTTGATTGTATCTGGAATGCTTTATGTTTATGAAACAATGGGATCTCCTTTATTAAATAAGTCACATTTTGCTCATTATTAGTACCAGAAAGTGGTGACATCACACTTCTAAGTTACATACAGTTAGAACTATAGCGCAAAGTCATCTTGGTAGCAGCATCGCACAATGTACCCAGAAGGTTGCTGTTTCAAGTCCTGTGCAGAGCATTGCCTCTTTAACCTCCACTAAGACAATTTTCCTGAATTCCTTCAGTAAAAATAAATCCACCTATATAGAGTAAAATGAAAGGTGACTTTATAAAAACATGAAATCTTAGCATTTTGCCCCTCTTGTCATCATTTACCACACTGCTGCCCCAGGTTATATTAATAATGGTGGACAGGACACTGACAATAACCTTATGTTTTGTCCACCAGGCTGGTTCTGACCCTTCCTGACAGCTTGTCTGTCCTGGAGGAATCGGAGAGGGCTCAGGACCCCTTCTTTGGAGTGATGGAATACACCCTGCCCAGCCCCAGTGCACTCATACAGGTATCACTCAGACAATGTCCAAACAAGTAATGGGTCTGGAAATATATAAACACACACACAGCACAGCACATCTGCCATTACAGACCAGGTAACGCCACTGTCACCGCTGATTATACTGTGATCGGTTGTGACCCATAGACACGAAGAGCCAATTGCAATGGCCTTAGGAGGGATTTAAACCTCAGGTTTAGACCACTAGGACACTGAATTATGTGGTGTAGTCTCCCAAACTCAAGGTTTAAACCCCTGCTAATTTCATTGCAACTAGACAATAGTGTTATACAGTACTAATGCACACACACGCACACATACAAACACAATAATTATTATAAGGCAGAGATATACTTGTTATCTCCAGGACTGACTATGTTGCTGTCCTCTGTGTGCAATTGACAGCGCTGGCAGGTTGCAGAAGAGGCCTTCCCACAGCGCCCCCTGGTGACATCTCCTGGAACACGGCATAAGGACGGTGAGCAATGACAAGATTGAAAAAGAGGGAGGTCAATCGTGCTTATTTTGGATGCATATATCAAAGTAATGGCAACACTACATGGTGTCTTCTCCTTCCATTTCTTTTGATAAAAGAAGGCATGACCATTTGTCTGTGGCTGTGTGTGTGTCTTGTTCTTTTTCCTTAACTCATCCTGCCCTCTCTGTGCACAAGCTCTGAGTCCATCACTCTGATAGAGACGGAGCCTGCTCTTAGTCCTCTAGTGGAGGTACTGAAATCCAACTAAAGAAAGGAACAATTTCACCGCCAATGTTAAATGTAGTCTTTCAGTATTTAAATGCTATTTTGAAAAACCAAGTACTTTTCCAAAAACAGTTCAAACACCTCAAAAATACATTTAGGGGGTGGTGGATAGCGTAGTGGTCTAACGCACCACACTTTAGCTGGTCCGGTGTGGTGTGCGCTGCCTGTCAGGGACACGATTCGAAACCCGTCGTCAGCCCCAATCGGGGGTGGCATTTGGCTGTCCGCCCCAGGGGGAGGGTGAGCCGGCTCGGGTCTGCCGTGAAGCATGGAAAAGTTCCAGAACGTGGAACGCAAATTCTATTTCGGAGGAAACCAGCGATTACTGCCCACGGAGAATTAGCTTTCCTCGTAGAGACGAGCAACGGACCCGTGTGGGGAGGGTTCATCGAAAAAAATTGAGGGTGTAATTGGCTACCAAATTGGGAGAAAAATGGAAAAAATCAAACAAATAATAATAAAAATGTAAAATACTTATCAATGACATTTTAGAGGCTTAAAAGTTTGTTTCAATGACTATCAATGACAATATCATATGAATGTAATTGTATTGTATTAATGCTTACATAAACAAAGGTTTATAAATGCAGTTTTTGCTGTTGGTCCATATAAATGCATACCATAATCTGAATTTATTTTCATGTACGTACCTGAAATCAAGTATAATTCTCACTCATACTCATACATTTCAATGGTTTCATAATGCATTTTCAAATTTGAACACTGAATTAGAAAATTCTTTGTTTCAAATACATGAATAAAATAGGATTTGTTTCAAAATATTTTTTGCCATTTAGCAGACGCTTTTATCCAATGCGACTTACAATAGTGAATGAATACATTTTTAAGTATATGTGGTCCCAGTGGGAATTGAACCCACAACCTAAGCGTTCCCAACACCATGTTCTACCTACTGAGCCACACAGAACCACAAATACATATATAACACAGCTGGATACATGTATGGAGAGCCTGACCCAGTTTCCAGTTGAACCTGACCCGTGTAGGACCACATTTAAAACTAATAATAGTGTCTTTCCTGTCTCTCTCTTTATTTAATTCAAACCTTGCAATGTGTGGTATTGCTGTGTCCTCTCTCTCTGTCTCTGTCTCTGTCTCTGTCTCTCTCTCTCTCTCTCTCTCTCTCTCTCTCTCTCTCTCTCTCTCTCTCCCTTGTGCTTTGTATTCTCGTATTCCACTCCACACTTTCTCCATTCTTCATCTCTCTGCCCTCCAGTTTGATGGGGTGGAGCTGGCTGAGGTCACGTCCGAACACACTGGCATAATTGAAATGCTGATGGAACAGCAGGACCAGTTTCCAGAAGGTGAGTGGGAGGAGCTGTTTCAGAGAGCTGCACGTTTTCTGCCCGGGTTCGACTCTCTGTGGGACAGGTGGACAGAGACCTGCTGAAGAGCTCAACACCGAATCATTTGAAACACTGCCACTCTCGGACCCTTCAGAAGAGAGGAGAACTGGGGACAGTCAGACCCTTGCAGAAGAGATGGGAACAGTGGGGGTGTGGGGGGGGGAATCATGTTTAGTGGGGGTGGGTGGGGGGGAAATCATGCATATTTCATATCCATAGTTTACTTATTATTTTATTAAAATGCGGGATGCAGACCAACAAGTCCAACAAATGTGGGACTGTCCCACACAATGCGGGTCACCCTAGGAGACAGAGTTCTGTCTATCTTTCAGAAGTGGAGGAGAAGGAGCAAGAGAGGGAGGCAGAGAGAATGATAGAACAGCAACGGACCACAGCCCTCGCAGAACAGTGAGTTCCCCTGAAAGAAACAGATAGAGGAGTAAGATACCATGAAAGAGAGGGATACAGGAGTGAGGTATAATGACAGAGACAGAGATATAGAGTGTAGAGATCAATTGTGTTTTACAGACAGTCTAAGCCTTGTGTTTGTGAGCCTTACATTGAAAATCTTTTTGCTGAGGTAGAATTTTGCAGGAAAGGCAACGAGACACATATCATTCTGTTCAGTACATGAACACACTTCAGACAGGCAAGCAAAAATATAACTGCATTACATGTAACCACAGTGTTGATTTTGCTGCTGCATTTTCCCTAGAGCAGCACAGATTAACTGACTCGCTCAAGGAAACAACCGCTGTGTTCCTCCGGTCAGGCTGGGAGTCACAGCAGTGGCTGGTGAGGACCCCGTGTGGATGCCGGAGGAGGTGACGGGGCTGTCCGCGGAGGTGCCTGCAGCGGCCCCGCTGGAAAGGACCCCCGTGTCTGCCATCCCGCTGCCCTGCTCCCCTGACAGACAGAGGGAGGGTGAGACTCAGGAAGAGACAGTGAGCAGGAGGGAGAGAGAGATGGAGCAAGAGACGGAGAGACAGAGACGGAGAGAGAGGGAGAGGGAGACCTCTGGTCTAGAGGTGTGTATCCCAGAAGAAAGGAGGCACATACACATCGCTAAGCTGTTTGAGAATGCCCAGGATAAAAGGGACGGATTCATTGTGTATCGGTGACATACCAATGTCACTTACAGATATACACAGAGACATTAGCATAGTGTCATTTTTCTATGGCTGCCCTTGAGGATATTGTTATATACTGCTGCTTTCTCTCAGTTCCAGGTGCGCGGTGCTGCCCCAAAGAAACGGCGACGCCAGCTGCTCTTCATAGACAAACAAATCCAGATTCCCCATGGGGAGCTGCAGGAAATGATACAGGATACACTGACTGAGACCCAGCCTCACCTCTACCACCCTGGTACACACTGACACACTGAAACCCTGGTGCGACACAACTGACACACTGAGACCCAGCCCCTTGTATGACACGGACACACTGAGACCCAGACACTGAGACCCAGCCCCTGGTACAACACTGAGACACTGACACACTGAGACCTATCCTGATACAACACTGACACACTGAGACCCAGCCCCTGGTACAACACTGACACACTGAGACCTATCCCTTGATACAACACTGACACACTGAGACCCAGCCCTTGATACAACACTGACACACTGCTTGACACATAATTAGACAGACATGTGCACTAGTACAGTGATGGATTTATATAGGCACAATTCCACAGATGACACAGATAGTGACAGGCTAGAGGATACACCAGTGATCACGACACATACTGTAGGTGTCCGTCAGGCTGTGATATATACAGTATCAGTCTTCCTCTCTGAATCCAGCCCTGTGCCTGTCTGTGACTGTGTGTTTGTGTGTATGCATGTGTGTGTGTTTGTGGTTGTGCATGTGTGTGCATATGCATGCGTGTGTGTGTGTTTGTATGGACATACGTGTTTGTTTGTGTGTGCATGTGTGTTTGTGTGTATGCATGTGTGTGTTTGTGTGTGTGCATGTGTGTGCATATGTGTGTGTGTGTGTGTGTGTGTGTGTGTGTGTGTATATTTGCATGTGTGTTTGTGTTTGCGTGCATGTGTGTGTATTTACCTGTTTGTGTGTGTGCATGTGTGTGCATATGCGTGTGTGTGTGTGTGTTGTATTTGTGTGTGTGTGTGTGTGTGTGTGTGTGTGTCAGGTGCTGATTGAGGATCCCTCCAGAACAAGGCTCTCTCCCGCAGAGCTCCTGAGCAATCCCTGCACCCGTGAGTCTCACTGCTTTCCCCTGCCACCAGCCACTGAGCTCAGAAAGGCTGTGCAGCACTAACACTGAAGGACTGGAACCCAAAAGCTTTCATACTGCAGGTTTTCATCTTTCCTTGTCTGCTTCATTGGTCGTTATGTTTGACCTCCTCTCCTGACCGTGGAAGTTATGGGTTCCCCATAACTCAGTGACACCCAAGAAGATAAATATGTATCCACTGAGTCCCAGGTTTGAACACAAGCACAGAAAGCATGACTCTAATCAGTCCCTGCTTTTTTGTTAACATTTTTACCATTTCTAACATCTCCAGAAACCAATGGAGATCCATCCAGAGAGACAGAACATTGATTCAACATTGTGATGATCATGATCTCAGGGGATTAACATATGGGGATTAACAGTGTCATACCTGCCAGTTACCTCTCTCTCTCTTTCTCTCTCTCTTCTAGCTCTTCACCCAGATATCCTGGCTCTGTGGAAAGAGGGTGCGGTCATCACCCCCCTCTCGAGCGCAGCTGCCAGGAAGAGGGTGAGCGAGACGGAGACAGAGTCGGAAAGAGAGAGCATGGCGGCAGTGGAGGAAGAGAGGGGGAAAGAGAAGGAAGAGAAAGAGGAGATCAGTTCCAAAGTCGAGGCAAGTGTCACTTGGGTTTATTTTGTCTGTCATTCCCAAAACTCTCTTTTTTAAAAATAAGTTTATATTCACACTGAGATGAGTCACCTTAGATAAGGGCCTTGTGATAAGGCTATAAATGGTATTGATAGGATGACGATTTGTATTCTTAATATTAGTCATAATAATCAGAGTACTCATAATATCCATCCATCCATCCATTATCTAAGCCGCTTATTCCTGGTCAGGGTCGCGGGGGGCTGGAGCCTATCCCAGCATGTGTTCCAGGCGAGAGGCAGGAATACACCCTGGACAGGTCGCCAATCCATCGCAGGGCACACACACCCCATTCACTCACACACTCATACCTACGAGCAATTTAGACTCTCCAATTAGCCTAACGTGCATGTCTTTGGACTGCGGGAGGAAACCGGAGTACCCGGAGGAAACCCACGCGGACACAGGGAGAACATGCAAACTCCGCACAGAAAGGCCCCTGGCCTGGATTCAAACCCGAGACCTTCTTGCTGTGAGGCGACAGTGCTATCCACTGCACCACCGTGCTGCTAGTACTCATAATAATCATAGTAAAAATAATTATGTTATTAATCACCTCTTGGCTTTACATATTTTCTTATATAGAGTCAGCCTCTCTCTTTTTTCTCCACTGTGTGTGCAGGTGTCCAGAGAGTTTGGACAGGCTCAACCTGAGGTGTCAGGTCAGATGTGCTCCTTATTTCTGTTTCTATGGCTGTGCTCTCCAAGGTGCAGTTCCCCTCTCCGCCTGCACAAAGCAGGGGGGCACACTTCTGCACAGGTGACAGTACACATTAGTCATTTGGCAGATGCTTTTATTCAAAGTGACTTACAGAAAGTGATGGG